>JAODLI010073981.1:0-13694 GCA_027575585.1 Percopsis omiscomaycus
GTGTGTGTGTGTGTGTGTGTGTGTGTGTGTGTGTGTGTGTGTGTGTGTGTGTGTGTGTGTGTGTGTGTGATTGTGTGAGAGAGAAAGAGAGAGAATAGGGCGGACTCTTTTGCTTTCGACATTTGTCCTCCGATGTTCACAATCTGATGACAGGATTGTCCCAAAGTGAACTCATATTCAAACTGGCACGCAGTGACCGTTATTGCAGCCATTTTATAGGATGTGTTAGAATCCAAAATAATTTGTGAAAGTTAAATCTTCTGTATCTATGTAAGTCAGAATGGCATGCTGGTAAAGTTAACAGTTTGTGAAAGTTGCTTGGACACCATTTCCACACTTTCATTTATTTCCCACAAGACGAGGGTGGCATCTGGTGCTCATAGTGTGAAATTACAGCACAGTAGCCTACTAAATAAATAAATAAAACGACTTCCTGTAAACTTATTTTAACGTTTCTTCGTTTCTTCCTTGCAGACCTCCATTTTCTCTCAGGAATGAAAAGGTTAGTAAGTAGTTAGTAGGTTAGCCTACTTATCTTACGGTGTAGAATTGGATAATTTAGCATTTTTATCTAAAGCTACTTACAGTGAGTAATTACTTTAAAGTATAAATATACTATATAACTTATATAGTATATTTAGTCTACAGAGTCTGACAGAGTCGTGACCGTCTGCTGGTTAACACTGTTATTAAGGTTGACCTACCGGGATGAGTTATGGCTCCCTTGCTTCTGTAATTATGTTTCTTCTTGACGTTGGTCCTGAGGATAAATGATGACAACTGTCAGAATGAAGGAATCCTTGTCAGTCGATAAGATTCTAAATGTATGTTAGTTCTAACAACGGCATGGGGTTAGGATAGTCTAGTGGTCTTGGTGTTGTACTCCCAGCCGAAAGGTCATGGGTTTGAGCCCCAAAGTTGGCCTACCTGTGAATCCTTGAGCAAGATGCCTAACCCCAATCTCTTCTATGTAATAGCACCATGTAATTGTAAGTAGCTTTGGATAAATGCATTTGCTAAATGACCTTATTGTTGTATTTGTAATGAAGCGATACAAGCAGCTGCTTCTTCAATCATTGTAGTTTATCACTTCATTCTTTGCAAAAAGAAGGACCTCAATTTTCCCAAATGAGCGTGTTATTAGTATTATTAGTGTTTCTTCTCTCTCACTCTCCAGGATGAATCGCTTTTGCATTTTAATTGGACTTCTATATACTTTTGGTGATGCAGGAGGTAAGAGCTCTTTACTTTAATGTGTGGCGAATGTAACATTCTGGTCTAATACTGAATGCCTAATGTCTTTTTCTAGGATGTAGCCAAAAGAACATACATTGTACTGATGACAAAAGAGAAAATGGATATTTCTACCCTGTGAATGTTGGACATTTGAATTGTTTCGACATTAGTGTTGAAAAGGATACGGTATGTGGATTTAATTATTTAAAACTAGAAAGACCAAATGTCAGATAAAATGATACAACACTGTTTAGGTTTTCTTTCTCGTTTTTTTAACAGTGGAATCTGCTTGGTTGTTCTGACTGGTGGTTAATGTAATTGACAGATCACGATTGCTCACACTGGAAAAATTTCAGAGCCTGTGAAGGAACTGAACTTCGACCACCTAATCATCAACGAGTGCTTGAATGTAACTGCGGTATACAAATGTGATGTAAGTTCTGTGCTACTCTTAATAAGTGGTTTTAGTGGACACAGATTCGACAAAGATATGAATCTAAAAATAATGAATTCAAATGCATATGTGTAAAATATTATGTTCTGAATAATAGCACTGAAGTTATCACTGATAGTGCCTTGCTTTTATGTTTTAGGCAACTGATGGTTGTATCAGTTATTCTGTCACTGGTAAGGCAAAGAAATACTGTCTATATATCAACTGTAAGCAATGACCTACTGTCTGTTATGTTCTTTTTTGTCATATTTTGATATTTTCTTCTAATCTTAAACAGGAAACGAGGAGCTGAAGCCCACATCGAACATCACAGGTGAGGTAAAGTGTTTAGTTCCACTTCAGTCTCTTTCAAGGATTTGGGAGACCTGACAGCAATATCATTCTCTGGGCTAGCTTCTTCTATCGATGTCTTAGTCTGGTGTTAATTCATGGTTGAATGGTGGTTCCACTTTTGTTAATAGTTGTTCACCTCAACCCAGGAGATTTCATGCTGATGGCACACAAAACACATATTTTGCACCGGTTCACACATAGGCACTATGAAAATAGTTTATATGGGCATCCTTACTAAACAATGGTTGTATCAGTTATTCTGTCACTGGTAAGGCAAATAAATACTGTCTATATATCAACTGTAAGCAATGACCTACTGTCTGTTATGTCCTTTTTTGTCATATATTGATATTTGCTTCTAATCTTAAACAGGAAATGAGGAGCTGAAGCCCACATCGGCCATTACAGGTGAGTGTTTAGTTCCACTCAACCCTGGGGATTGCTGAATGCACACAAAACACAAATTCTCCCCATGTACTGTATACACTAAGCGCTATGGAAATAATCTCTACAAAACATTTTCCTTGCAAAATAAAGGAGTTGCGACCGCCCCCCCACCCCCTCCCCCGAGTTTCTGAAAGATATTCATATAAGAAATAATAGCAATAGAATATGATAGAAATGTTAAAATATTATTTAAAAATCTTGAAATAATTTCATGATCCCCCCCAATCCCACAAAAAAGCATATTGTGACCACTTGGAGATGGTAACTATTGAATTAAACATCTTATTTTATGATGGCATGCACACATTTTGTCTGTTGTGTAGGTGTAGGTGTAGGTGTGGGAGTGCTTTTCGCCGGCATCATCATCCTCATCTTCCACTGCATTAAGCATAGGTGACTGCAGGATTTTCTACAGAATATATTCAACATGTTTTAGAAATATATTCAGAAATGTTTTGCTATTAGCTTGTCATTTCATAAAGCTTTCAAATGCTAGATACATAAGCACATGATCAGAGGGCACAGGTCAGTGATACTAGCAAGACACAGTAAACTAAGCTCTGTGTGTATTCTATGTGATTTATGACACTTTGTCACACAGATTATAATAATTCCATATTGCAATCTATCTTCAGTTTTATCATTTTTCAATGTTTTTTAGCATTTGTAATAAATCCTACATTTATGTTTGAATCTCCTCTTTAGTGGGTAATCACCAAACACTGTAAACCCCGATATGTTAATTACAGTTAACAACTTGGACACATTCACAGGTGTAATGACCACTACAAGTAATATCTACAATAAATATCTATGTCTTGAGCAATTAATATCCACTTTCTAGAGACAGACCAACTTTTACAAACTAGCTAGGAAGTGTCAAATGTAATCTGGTAATAGCTGTCTTTGTCTCCACAGTATTGATCCAGTGCCTGATGGCTTAACTCCTGATGCTCTCAACCACACCAGGAATTTAGAGTGAGAAGAGAAACTTTACTTTTACTTTTTTGTTAAATAAATTTTGATTGGACATATTGTGATTAATAGATTTTTTCTTTTAAAGAAATTATACTTTGTATATGACTCATACTTTGTTTTTATTTCTACAGGGATGAAAGCCACTTGGTCAGCATAAGTATCAGCGAAACAAATGGAGCCTCGAACCAACAGGAAACAAACAGGTGAGCCAACACAATTTGGCTTTTGTGACATTGCATTGTATTACATTGCATTGAAACACTGCATTTTACACGTGGTAGGGTTATTACTATGTTGAGTTATTCTCTCTCGATCCGTACCTATGTCAGTGATGCCCAATTGTGTCTGATCACGTTTCTAATGGCTTAGTGAGGATGCATTCCATTTTTTGGGGGTGATAATTCTGAAACAGTCTCTTTTATTTATGCACATTTTAAATACAATATATTTTTGTTAAATCACATTGTTCTTACCTATATATGTTTCTTCATGTTTGATAGCCAGTGCAATGGAGTCCATGGGGGGGAGTCCTTGGGCCATGCAGGTTGCATTAAAACAAAGTACATGTAAGCTGTTTTGTTTTGTCATGTTGTTTGTCTAATGTCATGGTTTGATGCTTTATTTCATTAAATGGATTATAGTAATTTAGTAATTTATTACAACTTTATAAGGGATGATCCAGGAGGAATGCAGAACGTCAAAGTTGATATCAACAAGAAAAAGTAAATATATTATCTTCTATATTTATTCATATCTTTTATCTTTATGTTTAAAAAAATGAGATTAGAATTACCCTCACAATGAACACGTAGGTCAGAAGCTGACTGCTTTATATGACCACGGCCCGCTCCCAGATGTGGTTTGATTGGTTGATAATATTCATTATTAAGTGTACTGTATATTGTTTATGACAAGTGTATTTATTTGTATACCTGAAAATAATTTGCATTAGCTATCTATTTATGTCAATTTGCATAGTGTAGAACTAACAGCGGTGATGAAACAACCCTAAATGAAGGAAACCCCAAACGACAAAAACTCAAATCAAGTTATGGAATGGGGAGAATAATCTGTTTAAGTTGTCCCTGTATTTGTTAGCGTGGGACTACTGCTTACTGCGTCTGTTTGTCCTTTAGCGTCACAACTGTGCAAGATGTGGCTTCGGGTCATAAAGACCCTCCGGACGAAGTAGAACTACTGCTGCCGGCACCTCGGTGAGAACATGGCAGCCCTAGATGTGGCGTCCCACGTTCGTAGCATTACCATACTTCTTACTCTCTAATGTCTTCTAATGTGGCTTCTCTTTCATTGAACGCTCGATAGCGAAGGTGCCTCCGAGCCTGGTCAAGCCATAGCTGTGGTGGACATGCGTGGCCTGACCGCGATCTGGACGCAGGTCAACTGATTCAAGCAGTGAGTCTGAACGCTTATAATAAATAAATACTCTAATAATTACTTACATTTAAATATGAAACCCTTCCTCATAATACTTGTTTGCTTGCTTCTGTTTTTCCACAGGAAAAAGGATGTGGCGTGGAGTCACCTTATTGAATTATATTGCTATTATTACTATAGATTCAATAATAATTAATTAGTAATTGGTACTACTTTATTATTATTGTTATTATTATTATTATTATTATTATTATTATTATTATTATTATTATTATTATTATATTATTATTGTTGTTGATATGACATTTATACATACATACATTTTTGCAGTTGTTTTCAAGATTAAGGCATTCAAAACCTCCAAAAAAGTAAACAAAACCAAATAATTATAATCTTATATCCCGTAGCATCACAGTTCTATGTTGTATAGAACTTTATAGAGGACCTTTCTTGCCTTACTTACGATGACTGATGTGTGACCTATTCAGCTACAAATGT
This sequence comes from Percopsis omiscomaycus, assembly GCA_027575585.1. Lineage (NCBI taxonomy): Eukaryota > Metazoa > Chordata > Actinopteri > Percopsiformes > Percopsidae > Percopsis > Percopsis omiscomaycus. Next base: position 5,342 of record JAODLI010073981.1, read on the forward strand.
CAACTGTTGGGTCTAGAAAAAGAATATGTTAGGTCATTTGGATGTTTTGGGTTGTCACTCTGGAAAACGCTGCACTATTAATGAATATAAGATTGATGGAGGGATTCCCTTTGGTTTGGATGCACCGAATCAAAAATAGTAGGCTTAGACGCAGCCTACGGGATAGATGGATAGTATAAAAAATATCATAATAACTATATAATATACAGTATATTATAATATAACTACCTATATAGAATCTATAGATTCATAAAAATTTTAAAATGTATTACTAGAGCATGCTTATTTACGTTTTCTTGCTAATTTCCATTAATATATATTTTAGCCTTTAACACATGGGGGCAGTAAAGAACCTTTAAAATGTGATTTGGGAAATATGCCTGATTTGAGCATTTAACAAATGTATTGTTTTTGTGTAGACCTACTGCTGCTTTTGTTTTAAATATGTAGTCCTATGTTGTTTAAATATTGTCATTGTGATATATGCTTCTGCTAAACATATTTTACATAGTTGGTCTTAGAATTATGATTTATCTAAGCAGGTTTATAACTACAGTATCTTCTTCAATAATGCCTTTTATTAGTATAGCCTACTATTTTACTCTATATTATCTTAGTCAATGTGTCAGTGCTTTTGGAACATAACCCCTGAACTGTATTATGCTTGCATTAATAAAATACAAGTGTACAGTATATTTGCAATGATTCAAATCTATTGAAGGATTCTGCAATGACCTTGAACAAACCTTTTTTTTTTTTTACTACTTTGAGTGGCAAGAAGGAAGTGTGTCATAGGTTAGACGCTGTAGTCAGTGTGTGAGAGTGCCTACAGTATGTTACAACAGGCTAGCTGAAGAGCGAGACCTCAAAGCCTACCCACTCAGGGAGTGCCATGGAAGGGACACGTGAACGGCTAGAGTGGGTCGGAAGGATGAGTGAATGGGTTAGGAAGTGAACGGAAATATAGCGAGGGTAGAACGAGTACGGCCGCGGGAGGGACAAAGTCTCGGGAAGGCCCTGTAATTATGAATGAAGATGCACATAATAATTAGCTAACAGCTAATTAGCTAGCGATCGCGCTCCACCGTGGCTGGGATTATGAGCAATCAAGGAAACAAAACCTCATGGGAGTTATCGTCAAACACTGATGGCACTATAGCAGCCGTGAGGAGGTTTCTAAGGAGCCAAGATGGCGGGGTTGCAATAACCCCGCATTGTTTACATGCAATATCAGTCGCTAATTCCCAAGTGATCATTTTGCCTATGAGAATATTTATTATTGCTTTATAATAGGCTACTATATCCAGACGGACATTGCTGCAGCTGAACAGACCACAGCAATCCCATATCATCTCACAAGACTACTGTATATTTCTCACGGTGCAATTACTAAAAGATTACACATAATTCCTTTGGGTTCTGTATCTGCTCACACCATACAGTTATGATTAATTAACCTTAAGTGATGCTGTGTAATGCAGAATCCAGCTGAGCAACAATAGTAACATCAATGCGGACATAGACTGATATAGTCACCAACCCATCCACATGTTCTCTCTGCTTATGCATATTTGGTTGAAATGGCAATGAACCCACTCGTGCTGGTTCCATAGTGGAAAGCTATGGGTTTAAAGACGCTCAACGGTCATGTGTTGAGCCTTGCAGGCCAGTCCAGTCCATGAATAAATCAGAGCTAACGTATTAGCACTTAAAGACTTCTTTTCATTTTCTCTTTGAAAGATGAGCTTGGTATATTGAAGCATATATACATGTAAAAAGCACCATAACGGATTAGCAAAAATTCCCTGGCCTGACTGGCTTTTATCGCACAGTCGCATGCACAAGCAGAGGAGCAATTATGCTCACACACACACACACACACACACACACGACATGCTAATAGAAGAAACCCTGAAGCGTGGACTCTGTCGGTTTACATTTTTTTATTAATATGTGCTGATACAGGGTCGCTGCGACCCGTGATGACGCAAACACTCACAGGAAACCACCCCCTGTGGCCCAGACAGCTGTCAAAGCAATGACTGTGATAAAAAATAAATAAAATCAAACATCATTCCTTAAAGAAACAGAATCAATGTTGTACATGAGCCTCTGTTTACAAATGCCTCAGCAGTACATGATAAACTAACCATTTTATAGAAAACCAGAAAAAGTACTGGTAATGGTGTTGGAACAAAGGACCCCACATGGCACAATGTCAGCCGCTTTATTGTTTCCATAAAGTTTATGGCCTTCCAGTTAAAAACCTCTCCTGCCTAATTATCACTTCCTGTTTAATTAGCATGTGACGTCCAATACTGTGTGGCCAGGACCGACTATACTGAGCTAATACAGCCCTTACCTGATACTCACAATAGCCCACACCCAGCTGCCAATGGGGACCATTTTGGGGCTGGTTTCTCTGGCCACCACTTTAGCATGTGCAGTGCTGTGAGTGTGTGTCGCATGGATATTACTAGAGCCATGACATCCTACTGGACACACACATGCAGGCACAATTAAGCTCCTCCCACTCCCAAACACAGTGGGCCAAGCACTGGGTAATGCAGAGATGATGTAGAAAAAGCATGCCTACAGAAAAGATTTAGTCCATTTCAGCCTCCTCCTACTGTACTGTACGTGGATGAATGTTGTAAACAGCAAATCTGTTATGATGCCTACCGCCAATTTACTGTACACTGAGGATAAAACAACCTATAACCTTGGTTAAAGATGTGTGCCGTGTAAGTCTGTGTGTGGCAAAGATATGTTTTTTTTTGGACCAGGGGCTCTGGATGTAGAAATGGACCTCAGAGAACCCATCCTATACATAAGCCCCTCTGTTTTCGGTCCCACCCTGTGCATTTTAGTAACCGGTCTGAACTGCCGGTGCAACTTCATGAACATTTACTCAAACACAAAAGAGAAACAGCACAATCCTTGTCACTAGGTTTATCCCATACCCCTACATATTCTTAAAACTATGATATAGGTACTGTATAATAGTCATGTGGACACGTAACGAGAGACCAATAACAAAATAGTACTACTTTATATCATTGTTTACATTTGTCTTTTAAAAATCTCTATAGGAAAATCGTGTTGCTTTTCTTCTGCACTCTAAAAATCTCCCCATGTCCGTCTGATGTGGCAGTTTTATTTTGTTTATATATAAATAACCCAGTAGAACAAATCAACATACAGTTGCACCATCACTTCTCATGTTTCAAATAGGACTGGAGTAGATGTGATGAGCTCAAACTGAGCCACAACATAATAACCTCCTGTACTCCTGTAAGGCCTCTAAAAAGCAACCAAAAAATAATAATAATCTCCCTTTCCTATCCCATCTCCCACTTCCCTCGTCCCGGGCTAGATATTGGTGACATCTTGGCTGATGTTGTCTCCGCTCTGTCCCCTCTCTCTCAGGGGGCAGAGTGTGAGTTAGCTGTTTTTACAATATGAGCAACAAAACCCAACAAATCAAACAGAAAAAAACCCAAAGCAGGAACGTCAACAGCAGGTCAACAGACTGAGGGGGCTTGCTGGGACATCTGTTGTCTAATGAGAGACTAAGAGGCGCTGTCCTCTGACACTGACTGTCCTCTGACAGTGACATTAAGCAGCGGGGGGGGCCGGCTGGTGTTAGGTGTCCCACCATTAAAATGTCTTCCCAACTAGCCAAGGAAATAGCGCAGCGCACAACTTTAGGCACGGATGAGAATCGCGTGCAGAAAGCAGAACAGGAAGAAAGAAATGAAGTGAAGGAACGAGCGTGAGAGAGAGAGAGAGAAAGAAAGAGAGAGAGATAGAAAGAGAAAGGGGGGATTAGCTCCAGTTTAACAACACCTGCGATTATTGTAATCAGAGGTTTGGAGAAATCGCTTTGAGACTCCCGTTGTGTGGGTCTTGGTCCTACGGTGCGGGCCACAGCCCTTCTATCGCATAATCACTATCATTATCTCAGCACAGCGCCACTCTGTTTATTGAGATATTAATACGAGATAAACAAAGCTTTCGAACAAAACAAATTAACAACTCTCAAGAAAGTGCTGCGCTAATGGAGTCCATAGAGATTGATATTAAAATGTGGATAAAGACTGGATCAGGGAAGAGAGAGAGAAGGGGGGTGGGGGGGGATGAGAGAGGGAAAGAAGGGCAGGACAAAGAAAGAGAATGGGAGGTGGGGTGGGGGACAGGCTCAAGGTGATGCATGTCTCTTGTGTCGGAGGGAAGTGGCTGGGTAAACAATGTTATCCCCGGGGTAGTCCCAGTCGAGCGCTGGAGATCACTGTTAGCTTATTATGTCAAGAGACATAATCACAGTGAGTTGGAAGTGCTCACTGTGAACAGGACAGCTAAACGTTCTTCCTGCACAGGCCCTGTACAATCTAAATTCACACAACTGCTAACACCACAGAAACCCTTCCATGGGTTTTGAGTTTATTTGGCTGATTTCAGTTGCTTCTCTGGTTAAAGTTGGATGCAAGGAGATATGATGCAAAAATTGCATATATACGAATCAATCATAATAGAAGGTGAGAGTGACAGTGACAGTCCCGCCCTACAATCAAACTCCCATAGGAGAGACTAACGAAGCAGTGTGAGTGTGCATGTGTGTGTGTACATTATACAGTACACACACCCAGAACGGAGAACACGTCTAATCAGCCACATTTACAATAGATTCTGAACTGTGTGGACAGTTGTGTGAATTAATATATTCTGTTTATAGGCTAGACAGGACGTTTTCCTGTCGTCACTAGCATTTCTGGGTCACTGTGAAAAAGATGATGATGGTGGTGATGATGATGAGGATGCCGTTTGCGTTTTCCCCATTAACACGACCACACTGGAGTTTACTGACTCATTATTAATGCTTCAAACCAAAATACATTCACTATTCAAGGGGACTGGGTCCAGGCTAAAACCAGTGTGTATGGCCCTATATCATTTATGGAGCTCGGTGAATGCTGGCTCGGTGCAACCGACCGCAATAAATAGCCTTGTACACTAGTATTGCACATGTTCCCCCGATGCCTTAAGCAAGGTCCTCTTTTTTCAGCGTAAAGCCACTCCCTTGCCTGTATAATGTTAGACGAGTGATTTGAATAAACAATGAACAATCGTTTAACATTACCCGGTCTCTCTCAGCCTAAGAGCCATGGCTAAAAGCTATGCCAAATGTCACACTGTGGTGGATAATGGACAAGCTATGGGCAGGCATCACGTTTCTTTGCTCAGAGCAGTTTTACTGGGAGACAGTTAATGTTTAAATAAATACTTAATTGTAAATCCAAAAAAAAAGAACAAAGCATCATATATAATTATGAATAGATCATAAAAGGCAAACCCTTTTATTAACATTCAGGATGAGACGTTAGCTTGGATTGTTTTGACAGCCAATTTCGCAGCAGGAATGCTTGCATAAGTTGCCATACTGAAATTATGTTTTTCCAGACTGTTTAGATCTGTCACTCTGAGATCTCCATGTCTAGGCAAACAGATATTTTCCTGCCAGTGTTGTACCTGAACACCATGGTGAGAGAAGAGATAAACCCGAGACAAACCCGCAGAGATAAACCCGATGATTCTCATAGATTCACAATGGCTATTCCCCCCAATCTGATGTGTACCTTGGTCATGCTATAGAGCTAGCCTTTCAATATGCCAGCACTCAGAATTGTGGAGTGTGTGGCCAATACACATACTGCACATTTAAATACATTTATGTGCGTGGACATGCGCAATGTTGCTCAACACTGCACACACACACACACACACACTATTCATACAGGAACTAATCTGTCTAGCGATTATCGCTTATCACTAGAAAATATCCATTTAAAAAGTATGTCATCTGGTTATTGTTGACATGTTTCAAAATGATTCAACCTAATTCCGTAGAGTGGCACCTCCCTTTCTTTCTCCCTTGTACTGATGCAAGGATCACTTCCTGCCCGGCAAAAGGTCAAACATTGACAACATGGAATGGATTATAAATGCATACATATTGTGCCAGAACCTTGTTTTCTCCTTCTTTTACCCCCTTCTCTTTTTTTCATTTTCTATAAACAAAATGTAATACACATCACATCCTCTCTCTCTCTCTCTCTCTCTCTCTAATCTCTCCCCTTTGGATAATTTTGTTTATTTTGAAGACAGCAGAGGCGAGTGAGAGAGCAGGATAGAAAGAAAAACAGGGGAGAGAGATGGAGTGTTATCATTCAGGTCACAACCTTCAAAAAAACATTTTATTTTTTTTAAACTTTCGTAGCTCTGTTGCAGTACAAGAAATCATCTTTCATAGTATCTGTTAACGTTTTTTTTTTTGTTGTTCTGATCATCTGGTTTTGCTATGTACACAGTAGGAATAGTACTCTCAGGTTTGTGTTGTTGCTATGTACAGAGTTAGACTTTGCGTGGCTGCCAACACAGTCGTTAACATTTAAGAATCCGCCGGTCACCAGCGCAACAAAGAACACACGTCCACTCCCGCTGGCTAGGAGCTAGCTAACAGGGGCCCACGGCAGTCCATTCCTACGACCCCTAGGGGATTCAGACGCAAAGTCACAGGTACACACTCTCTCGGTTGTTCGCTTCTTTGAAACGTCTTAATAAGAAAGCCCCCTGTGACGCCACCCAGAGGGACTGTCCGCGTCTATTGGCCGGTCTTCTGGTTCCCTAGTAGACCAGCTGCAGTGTCCCTCCTGCTCTGGGGCAAAGAGGCGTGGCGGGGCGGGGGCGGGGTGGGGTGGGGTGGGGTGGGGGGGTGTTTCAACGGCTTACTTAGTGTTTGTCTCTAGCCCACATCTGTACATTGTCGTTGGGTCACAGCAAGAGAAAATAAAGGCAACTACACTGAAGCAGCTCCCGCTGCCTGCTGGGAACAACCGTTATTGTTCCCTGTTACTTGGATTGAGTGTTGTTTTCAATTTGTGAGTAACAAGCACTTCTGTGTGTGTGTTTGTGTGTTTGTGTAATGTGTGTTGGTTAAGTGTGTGTCTGTTATGTCTTGCCTTGTTAATGTTCCACTTTCATATTTTCTTTTTCTGGCTCAAAAAAGGTATTTTTGGCAACACTGAAGAGCTTTCTGAGAGACTTCTTTTTAGGGTGTAACGGTGTGCTGTGTTCCCTGTCGCCTCAGCTAACTACTCCTATGAAATGAGAACTTAAAAGAGGCCTACGGAGGCTGAGAAAGGGAAACCATGACAACATTTATAAAATGATATTCCCTCCTCCGGAGGCAGGTCTGAGGTGAAATTAGATTAAAAACTTTAAGCAAAGTGTCAATAGTTTCGAGATCTCTGCATCTCTGCAGGTAAAGGAAGTGGATCGGTACATTCAGAGTGCTGGGCTCGGCCTACGGGTACCAAAAGGAAAAGGGGGTATAAGACTAAAATGGGTGTCTAGGCAGGACAGAGAATGGACGGGGGTGTTGTGGAGTCAGCCACCCAACCCGCCAAACCCAGTCCCTTGTCCGATATAGAAACCGGCAGAACAAACCAATGCGACAGAACAAGCAGGAAGTCGGGAGAGAGGCGCGGTCGCAGCCGGGGGGGCAGGGGAGGGGGTGTGGCCAGGAGCGCGGCCCCTCATCCTCCAGGCTCCAGTCACAGGCTGGTGACCAGCTGCATCTGTCCGTCTCCTTCGCTGTGGGCCGCGGGCTCCGGGCCCTGGTGCCCCTCCCCAACACCCGGCCGGTGGGGGGCTGCCTGGTAGAAGGTCTGCATGGGGGCCCCGCGGGAGCCCAGGGCGGGCCTCCCCGAGCTGTAATACAGCTCCTCGGGGGGCTGGGCGGAGCGGGGCACCACCTCTAGAGGCTCGGGGCTGCTGTCCGGGTAGGGCGAGTCTCGCAGATTGGTGATGCTGGTGTAAAGGGAGTCCCGGGCGGGGGAGCCGGGCGCTCCGTTGGGCCCCTGCCCACCGGCGCTGTGCCCGCTGTGGCCCAGGCTCTCGGTGAGGTCGGCCGCGTAGCTCTCGGACTCCTCGGGGTCGCTCTGGTAGAGGACGGACTGGGCGCGCTGTAGCAGCAGTGGCTCCTCCAGGGCTTTGTACAGCAGCTCCACGTCCTGCGGCGTGCGCTGGCGCCCCTCGCTGGACAGGAAGTCCTCCTCCTCCTCCATGCCCAGCGACGGCTCCGGCCCGGCCTGGCCCCGCCCCACGCCCCCGTGAGGACGGCCCCTGGCCAGGCTGCCGCACGCCCTGTCTCCTCCTACACCGCCTCCTCCTCCTCCTCCTCCTCCCCTCAGGTTGTTGTGCACCAGCTCGGAGATGATCATCTTCTCGAAGGCCGCCGCGTCCGAGAGGTTCCTCCGTATCCCTCCTCCTCCTCCTCCTACTCCTCCTCCTC
>JAODLI010073982.1:0-13693 GCA_027575585.1 Percopsis omiscomaycus
TTTTCCACACGGCCTTTACTTTGGCAGAATGCCCAGGTGTGTTGAAGGTGGCCCAGGTGTACGGGCTGGAGCCCTGGGGCGTTGAACCATTGAACATTGTTCTAACAATATATAAAGTCTTTCCTGTTTGTCACAGTTTTAGGCTTAATGTGATGCTATTCTAAGCCCAGTTAAAAGCCTCAGCACACTGTGCTTCTTAATACTAAAGCTACACTGTAAGGGGGAATGGTGCTACGCACTGAAATGATGACCCTCCCTCCATGATGCAATTATCCTCCAGCAGAGTTTACACAGGCCTGTATTAACACACTTAACTCTGTGTACTACGTGAGGCAGCACCAGTAACTGACTGGGGGTGTGTGTTTACCTTCTTCTTTTTTTTCCTTTTTTTTTTTTACATTTACATTTTATGCGTTTTCATTCTTGTTATTTGTGGGAACATGATCATACGAATGTGTTCATGTGCCATTCTCCAGGCATAGCGTGGGTGCATTTACCAGTGCTTCAACCAGTTGACACACCCCCAGTTGGCACAGTACCAATTGGTATTTTAATATCCTGTATTTAATGGCCCCTAATGGCTTCTTATTCTTCCGTGCCACCGTTTGAAGTCAGTCTAAATACAACCAGTATTTGAAACACGAGCAAACCAATTTGCTTCCTTTTAAATGTTTAATTATAAACGTAAAATTACATAGGCAGGGTACGCAAGGTCAAAAAACTGTGTTGCTTCCAACGTCTCAAACTTCAACTAAAACAAACTACATCCAATACGTTATGACGTAGTGCTGTCTGATTAGAAGCTCAAAATACTGAAATGTTATCAGACATAAACATTACTAAATCATGCTTTTTAACCCAATACATTACTTAGGAATTTTCATTAAATTGTTTTTCCTTTTTTTACCCTTTTAACTATTTTTAAACTAAATAATTTCAGATGAACTATTTCTTATTTGGCTCTTACACTGTATGTGTAAGGTGCTATGGGCAAGTCTGGTCACTCGGCAGCCTAGGTAACGCCTAGGGTTGGGTTAGGGTTGGTTTTTTAACAGGAGCCTATCTAAATAAACGGGGAGGGAGCCACAACTGCGCTTTCAATGGTCACGGGACATAAAAACTGCATGTACAGAATCACCAGTCCAATCTAAATGGAAAAACGCCTAAAGTTTGCCGACTTTGCCCCAAAATAAACTTTAAAAGCTTTTTTTGGTTTTCACACAGGTTATACTTCTACTACACAGTCAGTGCATACCACGCGATTGGCAACCTCCATCTTTGGCGTTACAGACTTCTCCCTATTCAGAAGTGTTAAAGTGGTCATGTCTCTGGCTATTCAGGCTGTGCTCTATAAAGCCGATGTATTGTAATACCTAACTGGTGCCTCTAGAGGGCAGTCAAGTTGTCGCCTCTGAGCAAGCCTGGGCACTGGCAGTTTAAAATGGTGTGCAATACTGACTTCTGCCAATAGAGCGAACCCAAGCCCGTGCCTACATTAGCCAAGGCAGGGCTTGTTCACCTATTCGTTGAGCCTAGCCTCGGGGCCTTTCTCTGCCATCCCTGACACCCTTCAACGTATAATGACGGCACAGCCGCCGGTGTTGGAAGCACTTCATCTGCCGTCACAGTAGCGAACGTTACTGGTCGACGGTAATGATTTGCCTGCAAAGTACATTCGACGTTTAGCGTTCCCCTTGACGCAAACAGTATGGCGCCAGTGTATAGTTTTGTGATTTGCGTCTGGATCTCTGCCCAGTGGAAGCCTCCACATCCAAAGACAACGTGAGTGTCGTTTAGCCAAGGCTCCCGTAATGACGGCAGTCGCCCCCTTCTCACGCCACCGGTGGCCCAGACCGTCAAATGCTCAGACCGGAGCAAGAGTTGGCCAACACGTGTATTCATGCGACGGAACATAGAAACTATCTGGGGCGCTCGGGGAGAACCATTATCAGGCTAAAGCAACTCTTGGCAGAGGAGAGGGAGAGTTATTTACCTTTGCCATTCCTGTTAGACCCACCAATCACTGGGGCAGAATAAAGTGTTTTTAAGGGAGCGGCTAGTAGAGGGGAGACGTGGACAGAATGGTGTTTTGATTCGGGACTAAACGCGCCTTCTCCTTTTGTCACCAGGACGACCGCTCGCTCATCAACCTTCACCTGATGCACACCAGCTACTTCCTGTTTGTCATGGTCATCACCATGTTCTGCTATGCGGTCATCAAGGGTCGGCCAGGCAAAGTGCGGCAAGCCATCCCCGACTTCTGCCCCGAGAAGGTACTGTGTGTGTGTGTGTGTTGTGAGAGCTGTGCCCCCAAAGTGACCTTGAGAGGAACCACTGGGCCAAGTGTCCTCCACCCATCACCCACGTGGGGGTGCCATGCGTCTTACCGTCTTACCAGTGATGGGTGGAGGACATCCTTAAAGCTTCAGAAGAGGTGCTGGTGTGCAGAGGAGCGGTTTAAGCGCTTCTGCACATTTTCAGTTCAGACGGTGCAAGCAGACCTGCGTACCACTTACGTGCGCCCCCTTTATAGTTGTTATCTTATCTGTTATCTTGGCCTGTGCTTGTGTGTAACTGCATTGGTCGACCCTATTCAAACCTATAGAAGGTTGAGGGTGACTGTTGCCTATTTTCACTGTACACTAAGGCATACGGGATCAGTTGATTAGGGTTATGAGGCATTAGGATTGCTCTGTGTACCTTCAGACAGCAGATTGCTCAGCTAGTGTACGTGATGCAGAAGATTTGTTTTATGGGCTCTAATCCAATTTGCCACTTCCTGTTGTTGTTGTTGTACCTTCCCAGCTGTAGCTGAACACCGCTCTCCTCTCTTTTGTTTCAGACGGCATTGTCTGAGGGTTAGCGGGCATCCTGGAGCCAGGTCCTCATCCTGGAGCCAGGTCCTCACCCTGGACGAAATGAAATAAATGTACATCGGTACCAGTTGCCTAGTGAACCCTGAGAATCCAGGAGGGGAGATGCTCTCTCAACGCTCTGTGAATGAATTTCTCTTTTTGCAATGTTGGGGTTTCTCCAACCAAAGATATACAAGTGCCTGTATTGTATCCACGGCGTACATATTTGTAGGAACTCTTAATATTCCAAACAATGTTTTAGCATTTTCCTCTCGTCCTTTTCTTTTGCCTCAGAGCCTTTGTGCCACCTCAGACAATTCATTATATCAAGACGGAATGGCGGAATCCATTTTGTCACCAGTTGTTTGGCAGGATACAAGATGCATAGCTGTTGAAACCACCAGAACGGACTACACACACACACACACACACACACACACATTCTGTCGCGTTTATCAAGGGTTTGAGTTTGGTTGAAATGTTTGGGGAAATGTCTCAAACTGTGTAGATGAGGATTTTTTTCTTCTTCTTATATATTTTCAACATTTGATTAAGAGTTCCTCTGGATTACTAGGGCCCACAAAGTGATGAACTCTGATAGTCTGCATTTAACAGTCAATATGCAGCTTGGTCTGGCTAGTTCCTAATGAAACCAAACCACACCAAATTATTTTTAACTAATAACTGATCTCAGCTTGGACTTAGACCCACTCCAATTTAAGAAATACTGCATTCACCATATTAAATAATGATTTGCTTGCTTTGTCCTCTTCTAGAAATTGAAGAGGAAACATCTAATCTAAACCTAATGCAATTTAGGATTTGCCATTGTCTTCCTACATTTGCTAAATGCTGAGTAGAATGTCACTATGACAGCACTGTAGTGTGCTGGTGGATGAAGCAGCATATAGTACACACAGATGGATGGATAAAAAAGGCCCGTTGTGCTGGTTCCATTCCATTGTTGCTTTGGAGCAGGTACAGCCCCCGTTAGAAGGTAGTCTGGGGCCCCTCTGAGGAAAATGGATGTTCTCTAACAACTCACCCTGTGTCTTTACCTACAATGTTCTACCATGTTTCCAAGACTTTGTGTGGCTTGAATGCTTGGTTGTTTCGTAATAGTGGGCAGTGTCTTTTTTTTTTTCTTCTTTTTTTTTCCTTTCTCCACTATCCTGTTAATTTCCTGTATGCCAATGTGATTAGCCTCTGGAATTCAAATGTGATCTCCTTGTGTAGATAATGTAAATGTCAAATGGCCCTTGAGTTATTAAGGATGCTCGATACATTTTCTCTTGCTTTATTTCTAAAGCATATCTTGCACGTTCTCTGTTTTATAGTTGCACTGAAAACGTTTGTGCATCTTTTTGACTTGTAACCCTCCCCACAACTGATGCAAAGCATTCCGTCAAACAGGATTCATAGAAAGTTCAATTTAAATCCAAGTGTCGTGCGAAAGCGTCAAGGAGGGTTGAGGTGCCAGCCATCAAGCCACGGGGTGTTGGCTTTCTTTAGCTTAGCAATGTGGCTCTGCCCCCCGCCCCGTATAGATAAATACCTAATTGGAATTTAAACAATTTTGGAGCCCTTTTATTTTTTATTTTTTTTATAAATGTGCCAAAACTCAAGGGGTGGATAAATGTGTCTTGTGAGTGTAGGAGCTTTGATGTTTCTGCAATCATTTAGGGTGGACTTTGACTGTAGCTTTCTGGTTCTTTTATTTCTAAAAGAAAACCACATTATATGTGATGGCATTGCTTGGCTGGACACGCCCTCTGCCAAAGGTTGTACATCAGTGCCGCGTATAGCCTCCACGAAGAAGTCACGTTTTAGCTGCCCTTGATCTAATCTGGTTTGGTTGTTTTTATAATAAAAGAATAACTGTCAATTGTCTTTTCGGGTTAAAAACCTTGCGAGGTGTGTAGTGACTCAACCCCCTTGTCTCCCCACCGTGCAAATATGTTGGTTGGATACTGATTGAATGCCCTCCTTTTTAGAAACCTACAGTCTTTAAGTCGATCTGTATGACTTTTTTCGCAGTAGCTGTGATTGGCACTTTTTTTTTTTACACTTGCCTCTGTGTTTCTGACTTGTTGATTGATGTACCTACTGAATGTACTTTTTAAAGGCGAGATGGGATAGTGTGGTGATGCAACCTTAATAATGTAACGATTCCTAGCTCTACGGAAACTGTCTTTTTATTTATTATTTGTTCGTTTTTTGTTTGAAAGCATTTACTTGAACTGATTTTGCAGTAGTAACGTAGGTCTTTGCAGCAGCAACAATGTATTTCTTTTCACACGTATTGTTTTGAGCACATGGAATGGTTTAAAGCTTCCTTTTTTAAATATATTTCCCCAACACACAGCATAACTTTAGACCCCTTGGATTTGCCAAGTACACTGGCAGAACATATGCTGGCACACATAAGCTGCTCTCTGAAGCGCCTCGGGTTGTCTGGCATTGCCTCGATGGCTGAGGAGGTGTACCTTTTTGCAAAAGCTAACGAATATGATCGTTTTCACTTGCGTCTCATGACCAGACGGGGGCGCCAGTAGGCCAAGGATTTTTTTTTTTTGTGTGTGGGTGAAACGCCATTTATTATCCCATGACGATGCCAAGTCTTCCGCATCCCCCGTGTTCAATCTGATCTCCGTTATGTGTCTATCTGTCACAGCCAACCTTACGTCTTCAGTCTTGTGTTTCTCGCTGTGGGCAGCGCCCGCCAGTAGAGAGAGAGAGAGAGAGAGAGAATTCAGCCAAGCGGGAGGGTGTCCGGATCACTGTTAAACGTTCCCCATGCCTGTCCGCCGCCCTTTTATTCACTGGCTTTTGTCTGTTTAGGTTAACGTGGCAACTTAAATGTGTTGCAAGTTGCCTTAAAAGTATCCAGTTTCTCTCTTTGCGATGTCACACATTGTAAAACGCACACTGGCTTAGCGGAAGATTGCTTGGGTTCTGTCCCCCTCCGTTTGATGTTGGTCTACAATAACGCTAACTAGTTTCTTGAAGCAACCATTTTAATTTCTGGCTTGTTCAAAAGTGTAAATGTACTTGCTTTGAGCTAGCATCTGTAGCTAACACACCGTACTGATGTTTTAGTACATATTTTACTTTGTGGCCTACAAGTGCTTTTCAAGATTTTTGAGCACCGGTCCCCCAAGAATGAAGTGGTCTGCGATCCCCGAGTGTGGTCCAAGAGGGCGGCCAAATTATGTAAATAACCCTGAACGCAACATTTTAAATTCGATATTTAGATTCAAACTAGCTTAAAAATTCTAACTCGGGTGGGTTCCAGCTCCCACGTTGAAAACCACGGGCCTCACTAAAGCATCTCTCAGACCGACACTCTGAGGCAGGTTTCCAAGCACCTCCGTGCCTTCTGCACTGTCCAACCCCCCTTCCTGTGCAAAGCACCGTGCGTATATTGCGATTGGGGTCAAAGGTCACGCCATCCAAATCTATTCTCCCCTCCCCATTTCCCCTGGAACTGCTGTAAATGACTTTCAAGTTAAAATAAACTGTCTCTCTGAAGTTCCCTGGCACCTTTGCACCCGTTTTCCCTTTATCTCAGCAGCTGTCGCCCTGTCCATCACCATGGAGACAAAACGCTCTGGTAAGAATTTGGGCTCGGAGGAACTAATTGACTCGTGTCAGAGAATACACAGTAGGCTACTGTAGCACGGCTGCAGCTCTCGTATGCTCACACTGTTCTCTACCCCTCCCCGTGTGAATGTGAGGCAGTAATGTAAGCTCTTCGAGTGGCCCCCTGGGTTAGAAGAGTAGCCTACTACGGTATATCAGTGCAGTCCGTTTACCATTTAACCGCTGTCGTCGTTAAATGAGCAAACGGTGAGTTGGGGCTGAAATGCAACCAATGAGTAGCCTAGGCCTACGCCATTTAAATCGTAGAATATGCTGAAGCTTGTCGTGGAAGCGGGACATTCGACAACCGGTCCCTGGTGGAGGAGGATGCTGCGATTTATTGACCAATAACACGGGCCAGTAGGCTATTGCCTGCCAAGTCGCCATTGATATTTGTGTCAAACCGTCTGCCAGACGTTGGACTTAAAATTATGCGGTTTCATAAGAAACGGTTTGCGATGCTAAATTTACCAGCGTGAATCATTCTTGTTCCATTATATCTTGGTTTTCCTCCCTTACCAAATGTAATCTGCGGAACACTTGATATGCGACCTCACAGCCCTGCTTAGACACAATGAATAGGAAGATAAAGGTTAATGTACTTGGAAGTAGATCGAAATGTCATCGTCGTCTGCCCACTTATAATATGGGCTGTCTGTTTTTGTTGAATGTAAAAACCACTCATGCTATCTGGTTTCCCATTTAAATATTTTTTATTTTATTGAGGTTACATAAAATAAAAAAAGGGCGTTTGTGCTCCAGCATAAATCAATACTGCGCTCGGGGAAAGATGAACCCCCCCCGTTATCTCAACAAACGTATATTGCATGAATGAGCATGAAGTGCATAACTCTTTTCTTCCACCAGGGGGCAGTGTCTGTCCCTGGGTTGCACGCCTCTGTAAACTTGCATTTACCTGTTGTCCTTCGCTTCTGTTTACCAGATAAACCGGGAAAAGTGGAGTCTGAATTTAAAGATACGGGGAGAAAAAACCTTTCCAGATGTCTACATGGCTGAGTTTGTTACATGGCGTTATCATCACCCGTTGGTCTTAATTAAGTAAGGCAGTTATCCCGTTGACGTAGACTTAGCCAACCAAAACGATCTCTCTGAAACAAAAAGTTAATGTTTAAATGTTTTTTACACATGTCGTTTGACACACAGGTTGTCACTGTGAACTCAACTCAATAAAATGCATTCAAGGGAAATATTAGAAACAAGTAAAGTTGGTTTGAAAGAATGAATCCTGCGGGAATCGGGGAATTACGAAACAGAAGAACCCACACGTTAATAAATAGGCCTAAATAATATAGGCTAATTATAATATACATGTTTTAGGCCTACATATAAAACAAGTGATGTCATCGTTTGTGTGATTTATAGACATCTCACAATATAGGCTACTGAACACTGCAGCGGAGACAGAATAAGGAATAACAATTATAGCTAAATATTAACCAGTAACTCAAGTGAATAATTGAAACCACGCAGGCAGTAATTCACAGTTCTCCCCGGCAAAACAAATGTCACGGACTGATGTAATTAGATGTTTACACGCTTTTTTTTAGGTTAGAAAAGCCCGTGTCTTGTCTGTCAGTGCTTGATTACGTTTAATTGGCATCGGGACATAGAGGGGTCACTCAGCGTGGGGGTGTTGACTTCACCCATACAGAAATCTGGCAGATGCGTTTGTTTACACACTCGGAGCGGCAGCTCGTGGGGAAGAGAGCGTCATTTCCTCGTCAGCGCGTGCTGGTGACGGTGCAAAATGAAACCAACGGGAGTGCAGAGTGCGCGTCCATAAAGCGCGTGTCTGTGAGGCAACGCGTTTGCGTGTTGCCGAAATGAAAGGCGGAGTTCCAGGCCTCGGCACAAGCCGTAATGAACAAGCATATTTGAAAAGGTCATGTCTACTCCCAGTTCTTGGGATCCTCGTTGGCGCGCAATTAATCACATTTCTCCAGTCGTGGCATGCAATCTTGCTAAGATTGTTTGTTTATTTATTTATTTATTTATTCCCAAACCATTTACACCTGAATAACGACGTCGTCAACCGAGATGGTGTAACATCTCGGCGTCAAAGCCGCTTGTTCGCCTTCATATATCTATAATAGATGCAGTGAATACAGATGTATTGTCACGATCAGCGCGCACAGGTCCGTGCGCGCACCGTGCCTCTCTCCCATATTGCACCTGGGGGTGATTAGCGCTCTCAGGTGTGCCTCATTGCAACAATGAGTAGTGACTATTTAAGTTCTGCAAACGGCACTAGGTGCCGTTGGTCATTTGTGGTGTATACACCACTGTTTGTTGGCTGAGTTCCTATTAAATATCGCTTCTAGCGTATACCCTGTTCTCGCCTGCGTGTGTTTTCCCTCTGGCTCGCACTTGCTTTCGCTATCCGCCCTCCGACTCTTGCATGTATAGCACTTATTTATATATAGGTAAATAAGTATAGTATAGTATAGTATAGCCTACCTACAGCATAGCTGTTGAGCAGGGTAAATAAGTCTGTAGAAAATGAGCTCTGTGTATATTGAGCTATGCTTACTATAATATTTCCTATTCCTTATCACAAACTATACATTTGACAATTACGTTTCTGAGCCAAAAAGCTAATCTGTGATTTATTTATTTATATTTTAGTCTAGCAGTGGCCTGCAGAGAGTTCCTGGGAGGGGAAGTTATTAACTTAGTTTAAATTGGGGGATTTCACATCCTAATTTTGACAGCTTTTCCCATCCCCTATAGTAAGGAGTAAACCTTAAACGTGGCTAGTGTATTACCCCTTAATTATTGACTGTTTTGTGGGTGTTTTTAAAATAAGACACATCTTATCTTAAAGACTTGCATCTTATCTTAAAGACTTGCATCTTATCTTAAAGACTTGCATCTTATCTTATCTTTTCTTGTGTTATCTTATCTTATAACATCTTATCTTATCTTACGGCATCTTATCCACATTTACAGTGCAGGTTTTATTCCCTTTCTACTCACAGTATAGAAATTTAGGCCATGCTGTAGTTCTCAATATGGGGGCCATGAATTTGCTGATGATTTTGAAGTAACATTTCTTTTTAAGCCACACGTTTGTGGCAAACAACACTGCCTCCTTGATGAGTCCAAAGTGTAGGCGCCAATATCGGCCCATCACTGTCCCTTGTGCCCTGACCAGTGTGTCTCAAAGCTACAGATCTATACTCTCAAGGCGTTGCACTTTACGGTACTCTACGCGAACATATCATTGGAACGCGTAGCCTAAATCAAGCAAAGTGCCCAATAAATTAATGTGCAAGTTATTTCTTGTGACAGACACAGAAATGGAAACCATTTATTTTAATAGAGCCCCTCCGATTGAGTTGCAGGGGACGTCCGTTAGTAGAGGAGGTACTTGAGGCAGCCTTTTTAATCGCCTATTACATTTACAATGGTCAGTTTGCTGAAACATTATCACGGTGGCAGCAAGCTCGCCACGTTCTGTAAATGAATGCGTCGTCTTCCGCTACAAATGTGCTTTGTAAAGGAATCGTTTTTGGGTCTCCGTGTAATGGTTGTACTCAAGTCACTAAAACTGTGTGTGACTGAGACCAATAAAAGATTTAATTGAATTGTTACTCTGTTCAGTTGGGATCTCAACTTAGAACAGACACATTCACTAGTTCATTTTACAAATGAGTGAACCTATTGTATGATTGACAGTTTTGAGCTTTCACCCAGTAATCTACAAGCGTCAAACTGGAAGCTTGGAGCTTTTTGTAACGGTGCAGCATAAAATGATTAAAACGTGGCTGCTCCAGATGTGGCCTCCAGATGTGGCATGCGTCGTGATATGCATTATTTAGGTGGTATCGTAACTTTCCACCTCTAGCTGGCGCTAAGCATTCTGCTTAGGGATTTATTGTGGTTGGAAAGTTTACCTTCAGGCCCAGTCCATGTTTACAGTCTCAATGCTTATACTCGAGATCTTTGCTTGTGGTTGGAGATGTGCGTATAATGCATACACACACTCTTCATTCACAAACAACACTACAATCAAACTGAAGTCTCGTGTGAGTTGGATCCAGCTGAAGTCTCGTGTGAGTTGGATCCAGCCGAAGTCTCGTGTGAGTTGGATCCAGCCGAAGTCTCGTGTGAGTTGGATCCAGCCGAAGTCTCGTGTGAGTTGGATCCAGCCCTGCAAGCCCTTGAGAAATTCACCTAAACTGGAGAATATCACTGTGTATGCGCTGTTGTATTTAAACTAAATATACAAACAAATCCATCTACTAGATTAAATGTTTTTTTTTCCATCAATGTCATAACTGATATATATATAGAATGAATTACATTATTCATGGGAGATAAGATGTTTACTCATACTTTTTTCTTCCAGCTCCATAGTTTCAGGGCCTAGTTCACTGTTGACACTGAACTAGGCCTACTTCACAAAGAGTAAAGCCACTGTCGCAGGCCTACTTAATACATTCACAAAATGTACTAAAAGTACCGTACATTTTTTTCTTACATTTTCACAACAAATAAATACGCCTTCATCTGGCGTACTCATGTACAGTAACTCAACCGAACCATAGGAATTGGACCCTCAACAGCCATTTCTCTTGGTCGGCGCAACTTGGCGGGGGAACCCTCCAGGTTGTGGAAACCAACTGTCCTTCAAATGTGGTTTTAAGACCTGGTGCTGGCAAGCTTCCACCAAGCAAACGCCCTTGAGCAAAACGATAAATCACTGCCTTCTCCCAGAGAGCTGGCAGTTTGCTGACCCTTACTGACCCATCGTCTGGACGGCACCACTGGAGCATGTCTTTATCTACAGGGGTTTAGGTGTATTTGTCCATAAACCTAAACTAGGGAAACATTGTGATGAGAAGGAACTTGTTTGTCCTTTGTTGTTCATTGATTTGGCATTTTAGCACGAGGTCTGCTGTTAGTGTTGCATCATGACCATTAGGAAATAAAGTAAGGTAAGTTGACAGGCTTGTATACGGACTATTAGCTAGATTTATATTGTAAATATAACTCATTTATTTAAATTGGGGGAGACGAAAATGTCAAAGAAAAAAACAGGTGACCTGTATTTTTAACCATGGTTTTGATTTTAAAATAAATGTATGTTAAAAGAATAAATAAAATTGCTTAATGGCTTGGTTGTTGGCGAGGGGGTACACTGCGTATTAGCAAAATAAAAAGTTAGACAAAAAAAGATTTGTTTGTATTTTGTTACAAGTTGCCGAAGAAGGCATTTTCCACTAGGGGGCGGTGTATAAATTGGCAGCTGTGCTCAATGGTTCATTCAGTGTTTAACGATACGTGTTACTGCAAGCGGTTAAATATTTCCAATAACTAAGAATTCTGCCGTAACATTTAGAGAAGGTAGGTGTGCTGCAACAACTACTACAGCTACCCGAAAGCACGGGACAGCATAGGAGTATTAAAATGTAATATTTGGACGTATTTGAGTAGTGCTCCCTGGACAACTGTCTGTTACCGGTAGATTCTATTTGGTTTTGATCAATATGGCATCGAGATGTGTAGCTAATGTTGCGCTGGTCGCTAGGAGGAGGAGAAAACATTGACAATTATCAGTTTCAACAAAACTACTAATAACGGAGTTTTCGAAGCGCCAAATATAGCCTACATACAGTATTCCCGTGTGCTATGTGGTCGGGTGCTGTGTAAGACCCCCACAAAACTCACACAAATGGAAAAATAAAGAAATTATGCCTGTATGATTGGTACAACTTAAGGTGCGCCAAAGGTGGCCAAAAATATGTGGACGCCCCACCACCAGTACTGAGTGTTGGCGTTTCAGCCACACCCATGGCAAGCGTCACGCACGAAAGCCATGCCGTCCCTCCATAGACGCACAGCATCTGGCGAAAGCCTCCCCAGAAGGGTGGAGGCTGTTCCGGCCACAGAGCCCGGAGGAGAAGGGCCAATTCTCTATTAACGGGTCGTCCAACAAGCTCACACGGGGGTGTTGGACAGGTGTCCACATAGTGTACCTGCGTACTGTCTTAACACTGATGTTACCGTCATTTCAAATGTGTTTATGATGTGCGGAAAACGTGAATATAGGATACGCGGTGAAGGAGACGTCACAGTCAGTTAAACCAGTCTTTGTCCACTCAGAATGACATGTTAGCATGAAACGTAATAACGGCTGCAGGGGTTGGCATTTGAGATACCGAGAGGCACGCACGCACGTGCACACACACGCACGCACGGACACACACACGCACAAACACCGTGTCTGGCATGGCGAGGTCCCGTCCCTCCCACTGACAGACGGATGGGGAGACGGGGGTTAATGTCCTAATCACGGCCGACGGTTCCTGTTTGCCCCGTTGCTAGGCAGTGACATCAGCTGATCCCTCCCTCTCTTCCCCCGCCGTAATCCCTCTCTCCCTCGCTCAGATGTGCGGCGACGCGCGCAGGGTGTCGGGGTATAGGAGGAGGCGCCAGGGAGAGGTGGAGTAGAGCAGCGCGCGGGCAGACAGCATGGTCTGAGCGAGCGAGAGAGCGAGAGCGAGAGAGAGAGAGAGAGAGAGACAGCGGAGCAACAGGCGACAGAGCTCCATGTAAACGCAGGTGGAGTTGCAGCCCAGCATCTCCCAGCCTCTTCCGCGGCCAAGTGGGGGCGTGGGGGGGTGGTCTCTGTGTGTGAGCGCGTGTGTGTGTGTGTGTGTTTTCCCCCCCTCTCGACCGGTTGTCTTGGCGTCCGCCTGGGGGGTCTGTGCGCATGCATGCATGACACACCGCCGAGCTGAGAAGCCCACCATCAGCATCCAGGAGCACATGGCTATTGACGTGTGCCCCGGACCCATCCAGCCCATCAAGCAGATCTCCGACTACTTCCCCCGCTACCCGCGGGGTCTCCCCTCCGTCACCGCGCCCCCCGCCCCGGCCAGCCCGGCCGCGGCCCCGCGGGCGTGCGGCGGGGGCGGGGGCGCTGCGCCCGACGGCGTCGGCGATGACGACGGGGAGGACGTCCCGGACCGGGTGTGTGCGGGGGCGTCCTCGGGGGCGTCCTCCAACCCCCAGACCACCAGGAGAGACGAGGACCCTGACGTGGAGGGCTACGACTCGGACGATTCCAGTAAGTACCCCCCCTCTTTGTTTTTCTTCCCCTTTCCCCTGTCACCTGCCCCTGCCCCCCCCCCATGCCCCCCATACCCCCCCCATGCCCCCCCATGCCC
>JAODLI010073983.1:0-13692 GCA_027575585.1 Percopsis omiscomaycus
GAAACAGTTATGAAAAGAGAGAGAGGCACACACACACACACACACACACTCACACACACACACACACAAACACATTCAGAGAATAACTGCAGATATGAAGATATGGGGGGTGGCCATTGTGACTGCTGTGTGGCTGCTGTTATAAAGGAATTTTCAGTAACCACGGGAACAAGCAAAACCCCCTTGGCTTCACAGCCCATCAGTTTAACGGCATCCCCCTGGCTAAATTGGCGGGGTGCAATTCATATTGTGATGATACACTGCTCTCTTTGTGTTTGTGTGTGTGTGTGTATACGTGCGTCTATCCCTTTGAGTGCATGTGTGTGGCATCAGATTGGAATCAGATGGTCAGATCAATATTCACATCCAGCTGCTATACTTGGCACACACATACACACAGGTATGTTAACACACACAGACCCAGAATTAGCATTGCTATGATCTAGACATCTGTTACACTATCCTCTGACATTCTGATTCCCTCATGACAGCCATGTGGATTTTGAGTAGAAACAGAGTAATGTGCACATGTAAAACAACAAACAGTATAGAACTGTCTGGAACTCTGGTCTAATGTCATTAAGACCAACTCCATAGGTATATTTATGTATGTGGGTGATGCATCAATCCTGGATGCATCAGGGTGTGTACTTAAGTTAGCAAAATCAGCAAGAAATGGACGGATGGATGGAACGTATCAGCTACAGTTATGCTGTCACTTTCTGGGTTAAAACATTGCTTTTTCATAAGCTATAGCCGTCAATCAGTTGGATGTCTTTTCTCGTATCTGGTTGTCAGTCATTTTGTTGCAGCTGGGATGACGCTGGAAAGCAAGCCAACATCAAGGCTTTGTACAACTGACGCAGGTGGCTCAGATTTGAAAATAACAACGGTTGAATAACTTAAAAAAAGAGAGAGAGAATTACCCATAGGAAATTGTATTCCATTTCCTCCAAACTGAATGTAGCTGGCAAATCATGCTAGCCAAAAATCTGCTTTGGGCCTGGAACTGGAAGTGTTGCCTGGCAACAGACAATTACTGAGCATTGGAACTGGTGGCTTTATGAACTTGTGGACCCTACGATGACTTCAGTGCAGCAGCCCGCACTCACACACACACACACACACACACACATCTTTATGCCTGCGGCCACGCCATGTCATTTTTATTTGAGCGTTAACGCCTGACTCCTGGAGCCAAGTCTTTACATCATCTCCTTTGACACTTCCACTTACCTCACCGTAATCAGTCAGAACATATACATACTACTACTAATAATAATAACAATAATCATTACACTTATATAGTGCTTCTCAATATACCCAAAGCGCTTTACATGTCATAGGGGGCCCACCTCTACCACCAACGTGTAGCATCCACCTGGATGATGCCACGGCAGCCAGAGTGCGGCAGTACGCTCACCACACAATAGCTATACAGTGGGGAGGTCGGCAGAGGGAGAGTTAGCCAATTTGGAATTGTTAGGGACAATTTAGAAGGCCTTGATCAATTATGACCATTGTTGGCCAGGGCACCGGGGGTTCACACCCCTTCTCTATTCGAGAAGCGTCCAGGGTCCACAAGTTCAGCCAGGACCTCGGTTTGGCATCTCATCCGATGCCCTAGCTTCTGGAGACATGCCACTTTAAAGCTGGAAGACAAACACCATTGCACCATTCATACACACATGGTGTGACTCTAAGGAGGGGGGGGGATGTGTTTGTCATGAAGCTGAGTGCACTCTCATTATTCAAAGAGCCTATTAATGGATGTAGGAGAGAGAGAGAGAGATGGATAAAGATGGAAAAATAAACAAAACCATAGGTGGAATATAAATTAGAGGGAGTGAGAGAGAACCACATTGAAAGGTGGTGAGTGTGTGTGGGTGTGTGTGTATGTGCGTGCACACGGGTGTACCGTACTGTGCTGGAGGTACTCACTCTGAACGGTAGCTGTCCTGGTGCAGTTGTAGAGGATGGCCAGCTCCCCGAACACTTTACCAGGCCCCATGGTGCAAAGCTTCATCGACTCCTTTGTCACCTCCACCTTTCCATCTTGAAAAAGGGGGGAGAAGAAGATGTGGGTCCATGTCTTTGTATCCCTTGGCATTAAAGCTCACTTTTGAGTTGTAATAGGTACACCTGGTCCTCAGCAGTATAGTTGGAGTTACAGTATAAATGTGTGTAATGAGACTAGTAATTGGGGAAGGATAGTCTAGTGGTCTAGGCGTTGGACTCCCAGCCGCAAGGTCTTGGGTTCGATTACCAGAGGTGGCCTACCTGTAAGCATCTTTGAGCACGATGCCTAACCCCTATCTGCTCCATGTAATAGCACCATGGAATTGTTAGTCGCTTTGGATAGAAGCGTCTGCTAAATGATCAAATTGTAAATTGTAATCGTTTTATTGCCTACTCAAAACACGTCAGGTTGCTGCTAGTCAAGCAAGCTTGTTATCTAAACCCACTTCATGGTACAGTTTTCTCACAACTGGTCCCTTCACAGTTACTGATCACCGTGTTCCTGTTCCCTAAAACCGGCACTCAAATTGAACATTTGTTCCAAAAAAGTATAACCACCTTTATTACAAAGCTCACCCAGCAGCCACTTGTCATTTCTACAATAATTAAGAGGCCATTTAAAATGCCTCTGTCTCCGAAAGAACAAAACACATTTATTCTCATCATGCACAATTTTTACCATAAGAACAGGAGGAGAGTGAACGAGACAGTTGGCAAATGGTCACAATGTGTGTGTGTGTGTGTGTATGTGTGTTAACACGCCTGCGTGTTTGGGCTTATGCATGGGATCTGCACTACAACTGTTTAAATGGAAATATAAGGAATCAGGGCTTTTGCCTTCCAGAACTGTCTGTTTTCATTACGCCACAAAAAAGAGAATGGATGAGGAGAGGTAAAAAAAGAGAGACGGAGAGAAAGACTTAGCGGCACTAACACAGTACACTAGAGATGAAAGAGTACAAGCAGGAAAAGGAAAGGCGGACAACATGAACAAATAAGAAAGCAGCCAAGACGATAGGAGAGGTAAAGACATGCCTGACGGTTTAAATGGATAAGGGGGAATTATTATAGCTAGTCATCGAACGACAAGAAATATTCAGAATTGTGTTATTGTGTGGACAGATGTTTCTCCAGTTAATGTAACGTATTATGTCATTGGTACATTTATTAAAATGAAGAGCGATGTCCATTGGAACTGGTACTTTCAGTGCTTTTTCGAAAGATGGCTGGGCAGTGAATTTAACCTTTTTGCACACTCACACATATCCCTACATCCCTAGCTATCAGAACTTCATCATCCAGCGACAGCATTATGTGACATTATGTGACACTAAAAATATGAGCACCGGTTTATGGTCGTGTGTGTGTGTGTGTGTGTGTGTGTGTCCTCGAAGATATATGCCAAAGATCAGAGCAGAAGGGAGGAGAAGAGAAGAAAAGCAAGTGGCATTTAACAAACTTTTCTCTCAACGCACCCAAAGTCTCTCTCTCTCCCTGTCTCCCTCCTCTCGGGTCATTCTCCTACTCCCCTGGCTATCACTTGGTCTTTCTCAATACACACGTTAGCCAACGAGCCAATACACTCAGTACACAGGCTGTCTAATGAGGTTTAGCACAAGGTTAACTTCAATTCATAAATCCGCCAACATTTGGTAAACAAGCAAAGCACACGCACGAAATGTCTCGTTGTGGACAACAAAACGGTTACAAAGGAGGGAATCTAAATCTAGAGCCTAAAAAGGCATTCCTTTGCTCCTCTCTCATCATCTCCTACCTCTCTCCCTGTCTCTCTCTCCCTGTCAGAAGCTGTCTGGGTATGAGACAATAATAGCATTATAGCAGCCGGGAACACCTCCACTTTCTAACAAAAGGAAGAGAAAGACAGAGAGACAATGGAAGCTACTCTATAAACCGCCAAGATGGGAGCTGGCTGGGAAGGGAATGGAGTCAATCACACAGAGGTCGAACCATTTGAGATAACTGGAAACCTAGGCGACCAATCAATCAGTCAGGCCAAACCAAGCCGGTCAGCGGTGTAAGCCAGTGGCTGGTGGGTCCTAAATGGTGGCTCAGGACCAACTGTGGGTCAAGTACCATTTTCCCCTCTCTGGCGGTGTGAAACTGTGCAAGGCAAGGGTTAGGCTGAAAAGCATGCAGGCTGAGCTCAGTAATGGACACACACACACACACACACACACACACACACACACACACACACACACACACACACACACACAGTGACCACGTAAGGTTCGGCGTGCAATCTGTGTCACCCACCCCCACACAGGGACCGTGGGAAGGGACAGGAAGAGGGACAAGCAAAAGAGCGAAAAAGACGCAAGAGACATGTCAGGGCGAACGAGAGACACACATCCACGGAGAGAGAGAGAGAGAGAGAGAGACAGGCATGAAGATAGACCCGGTGCTATATATAGGCTGCTGTCTGCTCCTGGGTCTGGTTGCTAAAACGATATTTTCCAACCACTAGCTTTACACATTCTCTTGCTCGCTCTCTCGCTCTCTCTCTCTCTCTCTTTCTCTCTCTCTCGCATAGGTTGTCTTACACGCACACACCAGTAAATCCCATAATACAATTAGATCACCTATTGAGCAGGGGGGTTATACTGTATGTGTGTACTGTATATACTGTAAGAGCAAAATGGGAGAGAAAATAAAGGCACTGAAACTGAGGAGAGGAAGCAGAAGAGAGGGAGAAGGGTA
Organism: Percopsis omiscomaycus; assembly: GCA_027575585.1. Taxonomy (NCBI): domain Eukaryota; kingdom Metazoa; phylum Chordata; class Actinopteri; order Percopsiformes; family Percopsidae; genus Percopsis; species Percopsis omiscomaycus. Next base: position 4,741 of record JAODLI010073983.1, read on the forward strand.
AAAAGGCTGTGGTTAAACAAGAACAAGAGGGAGACAGAGAGAGAAAGAGATTACAGAGGCAGTTGCCAGGCATATCCGTCTGTTTTGCATACAGACACTTTGTCCATGCAAACTAGCACTAGAGCCTTATTCAAATTGACTGACAGCCATCACAAAATAACAACGGTGTGTAATATTCCACTGGATGGGTTTGGTCACTTTTCCTATACAAAGGCCAGGCTATATTTTTGTTATTTTTTAGGTTTGGGGTGTATACCAATATATGTTCTACCTCCGGTAGGGGTATCTCGAAAACTAAAGCCCTTTTTGACAGTTAGTCACTAGACTAACAGGCAGATCAAACCTTGTCCAATCAGTCTACACCAGAGTCCTGCACGGTTATCCTGCGGGTCACAAAATCTGCGGGATCCGCACATTTTGAGGAAACAGGTCGGAATTGCAACTCTAAAGCCATTTTTAAAACGTCATTTGTGCAAACATTATATATTTTTAGTAACACATCCACAGATGTTGGAGATTATAGCGTACGTTTTCATCTAGTAGGTTAGGCCTAACGCTACTTCAGCTGATGCTGGACTCGTAGTGTCGTAGTGTTTTTTTGTTTGGGTATGTTTCAGTTCTATTTAAAGTGGGTACGGTATTTAATTAATGCTGCTGCCGTTTAACGGGTCGGGTGCGGGGTTAAGCACAGCAGGTGCGGACGGGTGCGGGATTACAAAACGGGGCCCGTGCAGGACAAAACCTCTGTGTATATTAGAATATCCTATTGAGTTTAGTCCTATAAGAATATCCTATTTATTTAGTGTACTGGCCACTTTCAGGGGCTTTGTGAGATTCTGTGTAATCCTGTAAAAAGGTGACAAATGAGGCGTTCGGTAATCAATGACTTGATCAATGACTCCCAATGTCACTTCAAGAACGTTTGTGAAGAATGTGTGTTTGCTGACCTTCATTACATTTACAAGCCCACTCATACCTTCTTGTACCTTCCTCGTTACTCCAGCTGTGTATCATTGTACTAATTCTCAAACGGTATCACATGTGTAAAGCAGATGCACTATAGTAGAATTTACTGTATATTAAGGATGGGCGATATAGACTTTGTATGGTATTTATTGCGGTAACGATATAAATGACGATATGAAAATAGTATTCACTGCTATCGTTTTGGCCACAAGTCACATCAGCATACAGTCTTGAGAGCCGTGCAAACACAAACATTGATCCAAAAAAGTTAACTTAATCCTGACCATCATCAAATACTAAACTATACCAATTAAGTAGGCTAAAATTTGAATATGAATTTTATTCACAAATTAAAATTACAGTGTTGTAAAAATACTTTTCTTCTGTAAAAGTGCAAATAATGTTTAAAAGTGCAAACTTAACAAGTTTTATATGCTGCAAAACATCAAAACAGTATATAAACACAAAATATTCATTCCGATCAAAATTTAAAATGTAAAAACATTATCGACTATATCAACTATATCGTCAATATCGACAAATTCTTATCATGGGGAGGAATTGTACCGGTACATCATGGACAATACGATATGGCACAGCCCTGCTGTATATGCTCAACAATTGAATTTTCAGATGTAGGGCCTACAGTATCTAATAGGCTATATGTGGTAGCAACACATATTAGTATCCAGGTAAGGTCAAACACCTCAGCGTTTACATTGGATACTATGTTCAGCACCTGATGCTGGCATAGTCCCATTCTGCTGAGGCATGATTTATTTCTATTGTTTAAAACTGTAGATAACCTTTATCATTGGATGCTAATATTGTTCACGAGTGAGTCATACGGCCGTGGTAGAATTACGTAGACTTGCCAAAATGCCACACTGATCCCCAGAGCAAAGAAAGACCTATGGCAGACAGACAAACAGACAGAAGGACTAACACAGTCCAACAGGAGGAGGGATGAAGAGAAAAAAAACAAGAGACAGAGTGAGATAATTAAATACACTGGGGGAGAGAGAGAAGGGCTCATAAAAATGTGTTCTTCAATTTCCTGTGAGGGAGTATGAACAAGCACAGACAGCAGGTGTGAGGGAGGTAAGCAAACACACTGACAAGGCCATAGCGTGCATTAAAGAAAGCCCAAGAAGAGTATGAACAGACCTGAAGTGAGAAGAGAAAGACGAGGCAGGCAGAACAGGCAGAACAGGCTAAACAGAAGCGGAACAGGAGATAATTAAAAAGGAAAAGTCGAGGCGGCTGGGTGTCTTCGTAAGGCCCACATACAGATGCTACCACTCATCAAGGGCCCTTAAATGTAATCAATTGTCCCTTGGGTGCCAAGGTATATCAAACCAACTTACACAGAGGCACCCCGCGGTGACTGGAACCAGGCGTGAGAGCTCCCGGGGCATGTTTGATTTATGAACTGAGTCATGCCTGTCTGGGTGGGGATACACTGGGTGGATGGCTTTTCATTAAAACTCCATAAGCCACCTGTTGCCGAGATTGAAACTAATGAACGGTTTTCTCATGCACAGTCCCTTTTTACTTTTTTTCTCTTAATCACTGCCCTCCCCCGTTCACTTCCTCCTCCAACTTTATACTTCTTTCCTCCCCTTTTCCTCACTGTCGTACTTTTATTCTCCTCACTCGTAGGTCCCTCGCCCCTTCCTCTCTTGTGTTTGACTCTCTGTCTGTTACTCTCTCTCTCTTTCACTCTATGATCTTTTACTAACATCGTTTAGCAGGCAGGCAGTTCTTGTAAAGGTCACGGTTATTAACAGTGAAAGGGACTGGTGACGGTGATGTCACCAGGACACCAAATCAGGGTGGATGCTGCTCACTGTGTAGAGTGCGTTAGCTACAGGTGTATGTGTCATCCTCTATTGGCTGCTTCACAACTCAAGTAAATAAATAAAATAAATACTGTAAATAAAGCATTAGTCAGGAACATTCTCCCGGCCAATGCGACACAGTGATAAGTGGATATCGATGTCTATCATGACCCGTGGAGTGAGAAGACAGTCCTGTTCCTACACACACAAGATACTCTATATACCCACACACTCCAGCAAACTCTCCCACACACACACACACACACACACACACACACACACACACACACACAACTTTCTGATCATAATCAGGGAGGTAAACAAACCCACTGCTGCTGTAGCAGGGTTAGCATTCCCGGTCAACTTTTAGACACATGCATTTAAAAAAACATAAACGAAGTTAGACTGAGGAACATACAGTAGGTGGCCAAACAAATCTGACGATTGAGTATAATACTGTATTAATTGATTGGACCTCAGACTTAAATATGCAGGTTATCAGTTACAATGCCCGACAATTAATGGCTGTAGTGTTGCCTGATCTGATGAGTCTCGATTTCTGCTGCGACATTCAGATGGTATGGTCAGAATTTGGCGTGAACAACATGACAGCATGGTTCCATCCTGCCTTGTATCAGCAGTTCAGGCTGGTGGTGGTGGCGTAATGGTGTGTGGGATATTTTCTTGGCACACTTTGGGCCCCTTAGTACCAATTGAGCATGGTTTAAATGCCACAGCCTACCTGAGTATTGTTGCTGACCATGTCCATCCCTTTATGACCACAGTGTACCCATCTTCTAATGGCTACTTCCAGCAGGATAATGCACCATGTCACAAAGCTCACATCATCTCAAACTGGTTTCTTGAACATGACAATGAGTTCACTGTACTCAAATGGCCTCCACAGTCACCTGATCTGAATCCAATAGAGCACCTTTATTGGATTTCACTGTGGTGGAACGGGAGATTCGCATCATGGTTGTGCAGTTGACAAATCTGCAGCAACTGCGTGATGCTATAATGTCAATATGGACACAAATCTCTAAGTTCTGAAGGCAAAAGGGGGTCCACCCGGTACTAGCAAGGTATACCTAATGAAGTCCTCACACTGACGTTATGTAAAAACATTTGCAGACCAGAACCCGATCTGCCTTTTCATCCATCTTTCATTATTTTAAAAACATAGGCCTACATTATACATGCATTAAAACATACTTCTAACATGTCTGATGGTCACCGTCTCAACTGGGAATTTGACTACAGTAAGTGATTAAAGTATACTATAGAAATAAATAATACTTTCCATTCATATTGACATGTTAAATATATCACTATTATAGGTCAAACAGATGGATATCTGCATGAGCTCAGTGGCATTTTCCTTGGCAGGGTTAAGGTTGAATTTCCTCTCTATCAATTTAATTATTGATAAAGTTGGCCTACCTGTAAGCATCCTTGAGCAAGATGCCTAACCCCTATCTGCTCCATGTAATAGGATCATGTAATTGTACGTCGCTTTAAATAAAAGCTAAATGTCCAAGTTGTAATGATGTAAAATGATCCAATTGTACTTATGTGAACAAGCACAAACTATTGCTAATCACACTATTGCACTGTTGCTAATTCTACAAAGCTAAGTGCACCCAATCTTATTGTGCCCTCCCCTCCACGACCTTCACTCTAGCAGCTTCTATAGCTTGAATAAATAAATTCTATTCTTAGTTTTACAAGATGTCTTAGAGAAGGGGGGGGGGGGGGCGTATTTATTATGTCCCCTACCCTGCCTCTTAGCTGTCCTCCCTGGCTAGCCATGCTAACCAGAGCGAGCCAGTCTCTGTAAAGTGTGGTGTGGAACAGATGTCATTATGCATGCTTCCCTGGCTTGGCTAATCACGACCACCACCTGGGTGTGCTGATTGCTATTAATCTGCTATTGTAATTGAAAATCAGGGGTTGCATCGCAACAGCATGCCATCTCTCTGTTGGCCCTAATAGATTCCTAACGCCTGCATCCTGACAGGCTCTTCGCTCACACTGGGATATGGTAATATGCCACTGACCCCGAGGCACTACGTTAATGTTGGGTTTTGAATGAAAGAACTATGATTCAGGTCATCTACTGTATTTCAGCAGTGCTGGTATTTAATGTTTTGTGATTATTTCACACTTGATACAGCGCTATAAATAAACAGAGCGATATACTCCTCAGCCAGGCAGTGCTGAATAGAACACAATCACTAGATTTCGTTGCCACCAGTCTGGTTATGAATGTAAAATGTCTCACTTTTTTCACCCACACTCCAGGTCTAATTGAAGGTGGGTTTGTTTTTACTATTTTCTAAACCAGAAACAAAAAGCCCCCCAACACAGTTTTCGCTCTCTTTTGATGACATGGCAGTGAGATACCGTTTGTTTAGTTTTAGTGATAGAGTAGTTCCAAGGATTTCCCTAATCCTATCACTGTACATACATGTCACTTCTATTCTGTGCAGCCACTTCAGGTGGGTGGTCCATTACCTGACAAATAACCACCCAACAAAGCAATAAATGACGCTCGGCCTCTCCTGTGCCACCAAGATTCTCTTCCTGCAAACAGCCCCTGTCTTGCTCCCTCGGCCATTTATAATCCTGTTCAGAACCATTCTCAGGGAAAGCGGATTATGGCGGCCGAGAGCTTTGAGCGCTATCTCCCAGTTAATTAAATTCATCATTGTCTTCCGAATGGGTGTATTCCTGGTTCCTTGACTCTCTCTGGGCTGTATGCTCCAATAAATGGGAGTCAGGTTTGAGTAATTAAGCCTAATAGATCTCATCACCTAGGGATTTGTGCCCTTAATCTGTTAACCCTCCTTTGTGTGCGTGCAGTTTGTGTGCGCGATTATGTGTGTACACACTCACACTTGCCACTCTTCCTTTCTTAAAATCTCCTTGCTATCTTTTCCCCTCTTCCATCTCTCCGGCAGGGCAAACTTATTTATATTTGATAACCCTGAGTGTTCACAGCAGTTATGTTTTCGCTAACCATGTTAGCAGGGTATAGCGGCGGTGTTTGCTTTCATTGTCAAGTCTCAGGTGAGATGCACTCAAACTGTGTGTGTGTGTGTGTGTGTGTGAGAGAGAAAATCCTCTACGTCGTTGGATGGAGTCGTTATCTCCATTTTAGTATTTTTCATTCCACTCAACGCATACAAGTTGGGCTGTTTTGTTGAAGAGCGAGACACAATTCTCGCACACTAAGAGGCGGCGAGGCTTTCAGCTTGTCAGGGAGAGAGAGAGATCTCTAGATGCTTTGCCTCCGTGGGTTACTGAGATTGAGGGGAGGGTGTCGAGAGATGGACACAAGCTCGGGTACATCTCCTCATCTCCCCTTTGTGCAGTTGTGTCGCCTAAACAAAAACAACCCTTATGTGAACCTGGTTCTCCTTTTGGACACTCTTGTTTGTTTCTGACCATGTGTTTTCATTTGGGTTCCCTGTAGGTACAGTGGTAGGGGGTGTTTTGGTCGTTGCTGCTGATGCAATTCATTTGTTAGAAGCCTCACTGGGAGGGTTGGTCCTACACCACATTCCTTCGCTATGATCCAAACTACCCCCCTCCTCTTTAAAGTTACACCCTCATGAGTGTTGTCTGTGTGTGAGTGTGTGTGTGTGTGAGTGTTTCAGGTATTCAGCTGTGACCATCACACATGGAACAAATCACCCTGCACCCCACCATTAAAAAAAGAAAAAAACATATTCAATCTCCCGGATCGAAAGCCGCGCTAAGCTATCTCCCTGACATCATAGTAATGACGCAGCCCTTCAGACCAACAGGGAGAAGACTGGCCTCTCCTCTGGGCCATACACACTATGAATCACACACGCTCTCTCTGTGACTTAAAGCCATTCTATTTTCAAGATGCTTATTGAGTGATTTTGGTGCTGGGCTGCGTTGCTATGTGATCTTTAGCCAAGGATAACGGACATTTGCTGTGCCCTTGCTAGCTAGACGGAAAAAGGTGTTTGTACACAACGAGACGCTTGCAGGTGCTGTGTGTAAGCGCACCAGGTCCATTATTTTGGTGTCGTCTTTCGCTGCGACACATATCTGCATGTTAGCATGCACACGAACACTGTTTTTCCCCCCCTATAAGCTGCAGTGTTTGTAGAAAAGGGTGTTGGCTGACTCCTATCTACAATCTCCTGTCGCGTAACATCACCAAAAGACGCAGATGCTCGTTTTGGACTCGCTCCGCTTCTTCTCCCGTAAGCTTTGCTCGTCAGTCCATCAGTCATCTGGAAGGATTATTCATTAAAGATAACTAACAGCTGTTGCGCATGCACGTGGAGGGGTGGGGAGCAGAAGAAGAATACAGATTTGATTTTTCAGGGGATGTCTTGGAAACTGCATGAGGTAAACATTGAAACCGAGAGGAGGATTTTCCTCGTGATTCTTACCATTTCTTCTGGCTGGCGTCTGGCCGCTAAAGCCTTTTCATCGGCTGCGAGTGACTGATCCGCCTGCCCTCACGTCTCCCGGGCTCCAGCCCTGGCTTACTGAGCCGCCCGCTGCTCGTGCCTTCAAAAGCATAAACGGATAAGTCTTGAGCTAAATGTTATTGTCCGGTGGCTGAGCATGCGTGGCACTCACCTTTGCCACGTTGACCTTGAATTGTACATAGCATGACCAACACACACTCCCACCCATAAGAGTGATGCGGGGACAACATTGGGGTGAACGGGCTAAAGCCCAGCCATCTAACTCATGTCCGTGACAGGAGCGTGCGTGGTGCTGGGGCTCTCGGCTTCTAAAACAAGATGGATGGCTGTAATGTAGCAGAGTGGTCTCTTTGAGACCATGCTCGCCTTATTGAGCTAGGGTGTGCGCGTGCGGTGTGAGTGTGAAAGAAAGGGGTTATTTTCCTTCTTTTCTTGTTCTTTTGAGCCGAATCACTCAGCTGTCCGACACCCGCACTCGTTTTTCTAGTGTGAAGGGAATGTTAACTGTTTCAGAGTATGTGCTGTAGCAAAATGTTTTTTATTGTTTTGTTTTTTTCAATTTACCATGAATACACTTTGTTGTGTTATGTTACGAGTTATGGTCACAGTAAAAACACTACATAACTGACACAGAAACAGAAACTTAAGACTAAAGAATCTGTTTCATAGCATTTGTTGGCCTGCCCACGCGTATGACTGCTAGTGTTAAGAAACCATTTGTATCCTCCATTTCACTGTATTGCGTCTTGCCTCCATAATACATTCACAACCACATGCAAATATTGCCCTCATGTACGTGCTTGTGTCAGCGAAATGTGAGTCATGGATCCAGGCAGCTTAGAATCCCACCTAGCAATGCGGGGATGTAATGCGTTGTCAGTAACTGTAACTCCTGGGGCGTGCTTTTCCAAAAACAATGCGTTGTGTGCTGCTGTGTACGTTCTTCCCACACGTGTTTACCATGCTACTAGCCCTCTGTACAGTTGAATGGAGGTGTTGGCCAGATAACCAAGCACATGAATTGTTATGCATATCCTCTTACTGTTCCCTGTACAAAATAAATACTGATTATTGTTTATAGGGCTATAATGGTCTGGCTCCTGATGAAAAATAATACTTCATTACCAAGGTTGGATTTTAACTAACAAAAGGAATGTAGGCTACCTACCAGTCACAAAAGTGAAATGAAATGGTTGTCACATTGAGAATGTTGTTTTGTTTGCTTTCGTAAAACGGCCAAATGGTGCGTCGCTTTAAATGTTGCTGCCGCAAGAAATTGTGGGACAGCATTATCCCCCTTCCTTTCGTAAAGCATGGTCCAGTTTGGCCCTATGTTAAAGGAGATAAGAAAAGAAGCATTGAAGCTTTCCTTAGTATTTAGAGAATTCAACCAGCTCTTATCATGGCTGATACTTCCAGGTCATTTCACTCAGTTGGGAAGCTTCCTAACTGAGTGAAATGACCGCAACTAATGTTTTATGGTCTGAGATCTACTCCACCTGTGTCTTTTTTTAAAGTGACCTAAAAGCATTTCCGGTGTGTGTGTGTGTGTGTGTGAATGGGGGGGAGATTATAAATCATTTTTTATTATTATATAATGTGTGGGAGGGGTGTATACCACACACAATACACACTAGCGCAATCTCCCTGCTCACACACATGTGTGT
>JAODLI010073984.1:0-13692 GCA_027575585.1 Percopsis omiscomaycus
TTTATCCCGGATATATATATATATATATATATATATTAATCAGGAAGGGGGTGGGGGGTCAAAAAACGCCTTGACCCCTCAAGGCGTTCTTTGGGAGGGTCTTGAGACTCCCCAAGACCCCCCCTGGCGCCGCCGCTGTTTATAACACAGTGTGCTCACACGTCCTCCCTTTTATATATCACGACCTGAGGAGAGAGACATGGAAAGTTGGGGAAAATCCTACTTTTTATTCTACGGGCGAGGCTAGTGTGTAAGATACCTCATTTACCCTCCGGAGGATCTTGAACGGCCCACATACCGGGGGTCCCAACTTACGGCAGGGCAGACGGAGAGGGAGATCCCGGGTGGCGAGCCATGCCTCATCCCCTGGGCAGAGGTTGGGTGCATCAGACCGCCGCCGATCCGCCTGCTGCTTCTGGCGATGGCTGGCGTTTGCGCAGGCAGTCACGAACGACGGCCCAGGCGTTCTCTGCGCCACGGAACCACTCCTCCACTGCGGGGACGTCGCTGGTAGACCCCGTCCAGGGGCTCAGTAGGGGCTGCTGGCCGAACACCACCTGGAAGGGGAAAAAGGCCAGTGGAGGAGTGTGTTAAGGTGTTGTGAAAGTACTCCGCCCAGGGGAGACCACTCATTAGGACGGTCCATACAGTAGGTCCAGTAGGCCTCCCAGGCGGCTCATGAATGCCTTCCAGAACTGAGAGTTGAACTGGGGGCCGCGGTCGGAGACGATGTCCTCCGGGAGCCCGTAGACACGGAAGACCGGCAGGAATAGGGCCTCAGCGGCCTGCTTGGCGTTGGGGAGGCGTGGAAACGGAACGAAGCGCGGCATCTTCGAGAACCGGTCCACCACGACCAGTACTGTTGTGCTCTCCTCCGATGGTGGCAGATCAGTGGCGAAGTCCACAGCCAGGTGGGACCAGGGTCGCTGAGGGTCGTTGCGGTTGGAGCTTTCCAGCGGGAGCTGTGCGCGGGGTCTTTGCTAAGGCACAAACCGAGCAGCTGTCCACGTAGGTGTTGATCTCCGTCGTCATGCGAGGCCACCAGTACTTCCAGGAGGGCCCTGGTTCCACTTCTGCCGGGGTGGGCCGAGGCGGGGGACGTATGCGCCCAGGCGATGAGTTGGTCTCTCACGGATGCGGGCACGAAGGTTCATCCTGGCGAGTTGGCGGCTGCTGGATCCTTGAGAGCGCATCAGCCTTGAAGTTTTTCAACCCTGGGCAATACGTCACTGAGAAGTGGAACCGGGAGAAGAATAGGGACCAGCGCCGTTGCCGGGGGTTGAGGCGCTTGGCTGCTCGGAGGTACTCCAAGTTCCTGTGGTCCATCAGGACTGTAAATGGTTCCTGAGCACCCTCCAACCAGTGCCTCCACTCCTCTAAAGCCAACTTCACCGGCAGTAGTTCCCGGTCTCCCACGTCGTAGTTCCGTTCTGCGGCAGAGAGCTTCTTGGAGAAGTATGCACATGGGTATAACTTTGGCGGTCCCCCCTGCCGCTGGGAAAGGACAGCCCCCACTCCAACCATGGTCTAAAAGGCGACAGAGCACCTTTCGCACATGTGCCTTGTGCCGTCAACGGGATGGGAGAATCCAGGCGGCGTAGCGATAGCCCCAGGGAGCTGGCGAGCCCGCGGTCCATGAAGCTGCCAGCGGCGCCGGAGTCGATTAAGGCTGTGGAGACACAAAACGGGAAGTTACCAGAGAGGCAAACCTGGTGGCTAAACAATCTAGCTATAGGTGGAGTGTGTGTGTCCAAACAGGTAATTCCAATAATTGATAGGTCCAAGTGCTGGCTTCAGAGTTGCCCTTTCTGGGGGAGCACTTTTTGCTGGAATGCACAAATACTTTATAGCTAGTTGTGTGGTCTTGTGGGAAGTATGTTGTTTGAAGACATGCACTGCTCAACTTCCAGTTGTGAATAAAATGAATGGTCAGACTCAAATAAGGTTCTGAAGTGCGGCTAGACCATAAATCGCTTGTTGTAGCAAAAAACTGGATGTTTTTAATTTTGTGATGAATAGTCAAGGCAGTCGGAATGCAGCTGTGGAATGGCCGTGTTGGAAAAATATTTGCGGCTGGGTATCTCGTACCGCGCATTAACTGTTATTAACAGTCTTATGAAACCCTCTTTTTCCACTGTTTTAATGGGAACCATATCCTTGGCCAGGTAAAATGTCACTGCATCAGTTACGTCTTTCCAGCGCTTACTTGTTCTGTCATACGGAGGTGCCTTTCTCAAATGCCTTTGTTAGCGTTGTCTGTTTTAGCCTTGTAACGTTAGCCTCTGGCTGCGTGGCTGAAGTTGATCCACTCACGTGAGGGTGAGTGCATACAGTGACTTCCATTCAAAGGATTATCTGTCATGTACCTGTTGATTGATACCTGTATTTCTCTGTTAGGGAAACGCCTTGGTGAGATAGGCTATTTAGCTACCGTGTCAAAATCTGTTCCCTTATCATTAACATATGAAATAAAATGTAGGCTATGGAAAGTTACAAACCATATGTTTTCATTAGGCCTATCCCCTTCTCCAAAATGAGCTATAGTTAAAGGTCTAAGATGTCAATTAGACACAACAATTAGAGGGCGCATATAAATAGAACAGATGCTGTTGACGGTAAGCATATAGTTTATATATCACTATAATGGATTACACTGCACTGAAAGTGTTTCCTATAAAAAGTAGAGTGATGCGTCATGAGATAACAATGAACTTAACTTAATTTACAAGCCAGGGCCTACCACAATAAAAAGTAGGCTACTGTACACGTTTAAATATGCCCATGTTTGAATAGACCCTGTTTAAATAGGCAATTATTACAGAACCTAGAGGTTACTTGTTTATCTTGTAATGACGATACGATTTTTCAATAGGTGGTAAACTGGTACATGTCTCAGTCTCAAGCCCTCCCACTAATATGCTCACAACACCCTCAAATATCAGCACTGTCACCTGAAACCAAATAACTGAACTGTGATGCATTAAAACACCTTCCAAGTAAAATTACTGAAATGCGCAATTGCACTTTTATGTGGCATGGTACATGTAGGAAGTTTTTATTTTTAACAGATTTCTTATTTCTATTTTTTAATCTCTTATTGTTATGATTGTTTTTATTAACAACTGCACTTTGGGGAACAATGTTTCGTCTTTTATGTATGAAAATACAAAGACATCTTGTATTAAATGTAGAAATTGTATATTAAAGCATCCAGATGAGAATATATACATGTAATAATACACTTTGTGTGGCTCAAAAAAGCTAATTCTGATGTCACATACAAACGGACAAGAAATATTGTGTTATTAAAAAGAAAATTTTTGGACCAGTTGGCTTTCCGTAATCCAGATGTGCTTCTCACTTATGTTGTTTCTGTGAATACGTACGGTACGCTGGCAAATACGCAAGTTTTTTTTTATTCTGCCGTACAGGAATTCAGGAATTCAGAAGGGAACGGAATCGGCTGCAACACCGGTCCTGGAATGAGCGGCAGGTTAAGCTCAAGCTTGTCACACTTATTTCTTTAGCTGCCTATATAAAAATCTAAATTTTAACTGTTAAATGCCCCAGTTTTAATACTCAATCTGTCATGTCATGGTGGTTAACTATGTATCTCTTTCAGTCTGTTGGTGTATGTATCTTTGTATGTCCCTTAATAGTCATGTCTGCTACTGTATTGTATTTTATTTTAATGTGCTGTTCTGCTTGTAATGTGTCTTAACTGAGCTGCCCTCTTGACCAGAGGCCTATACCTTTTTATTGCTTTATTTGATTAAACGTTTTATCATCACAAGAGATGGCGTACACTTGGAATAGAACAGCATTACGAACAGAAACATTCTGGGTGTTTGGGTTTTTCTTCCCGAGAAATAAGTACTGTAACGCCTGTTTTACACCAAACGCCAAACAACCCCGAATTGAAAGCGGAGACCCATTCGGCACTGCATGTTAGTAAACGAGTGTGTCCCTAAAACATCCACAGGACACACTGTGGATGTTTTAGGGATGCTTTTCACAAGAATACACTTTTCGGTCTGTATTTATCATTTGCATCAAAGCAAAGTGGGTTACAAAAAAATCCTTGATAAATATAGTTGATAATATCATGTGAATTAAAAAGGAAGGTGTATAGCCTGTTTATCAAGGAATTTTTGTAACTTTCGCCCATCAGCCAAACAGTTTTGATGCAAATGATAAATGATGCCTTACAAAAATGGCACCGAATGTAAAAGCCAAGCTCATAATTAATCAAACTATTTAATAAAGTGACCTTTAATTGTATCAAATAAAGTGAACATTTAATTGAAATATTTATAACATAAGTGCACTTTGATCAACTTCATTTTTAATTCACATGACAATTTATCAAACCCATTTTAATCAAATAATTGTTATAACTTTCACCCCTCATATCATTCAACTGTTGGTGTAACCCCAGAGAAAGGCGTTAGGACCCAGATGCGCCACCCCTACCAAGACACCGGTTGATACAATGCTTGACATCACCGAACAGAAAACCGCAGCTTCTTCTAGACGTAGTAGTCAAGAAGAAGAAGAAAAAACACAACAATAAGCAAACAGGTAGATCTCCTTACGTGAAGAAATAAGACGACCCTGTCTTTTGGTGTCACGTCCGTTGGGAGCGGAGTCATTGGACATTGATCAGGGAAGAATTCCATCACCAAAGTCGAGGCTAAAGGTATAACGTTAGCCAAAAAGGAAGACCACGTCGTTTGTCTTTTACCGTGACCACGACGAGGTGCCGGCGTCAGCATGAGCCAGAGGTTCACCGTTTCCAAGAGCGACGGCGACCGCTGCGCGTCAGACGTCCAGGGTGAGGTGAACCAGCTGTTCGAAGGAGACGAGCCAGAGACCAGCGGTGCCGCTGTCACCCCCGAGGTAGTGGTTCTGAAAGGTAGGGAGATATTCACGCGCCTTTATTCTCATAGCTGCTGGTTAGCATACAATCTACAAGCTAACCCTGACGCTTGGCTTCTGCTGATGCCACCACACTGCTTCTAGACAGCTGTGTGTGTGTGTGTGTGTGTGTGTGTGTGGCTTGAATTTTAATGACCACACCAGTCTGGCCCACTGCTTGGTCAACAACGTTGTCATTTGCCCTATAAAATGCCCTCTCCAGCTAATTCTTGTTGCAGTTGGATTGCGCTCTTTTACATTCACGAGACTTAAAAAAATAAATAAAATGTCTTGTTTTTTATACAATTATACAATTACAATTACAATTAGAACCATGTCTATTCAGTTGTCTTATGTCTGTCTTTCACTAAGCATGCTCAGGACACGCATTACAGTTTCCATTGCAGTTGCAGAATGTTGGCAAATTATTCTTCAGTTCTTTCACTTGTTGAGCTTGGCACTAAAATGTCTTGTCAAGCTAAACTTAACAAGGCGTTTGCATGAAAAGTGTGTCACCATGTCCAAGACTCTCTGTGAATGTTTAAAGCAAATTGACATACTGTTTCTCCTGCTGAAATGCTGTAAATCGAACAATCTACAGTCCGCACAAAACTATGGAGTCAAACCAGCATTTCGGCAAATTTACTGCAAATGATAACACTTTGCAAATGATAACACTTTGTGTGGCTTTATGAACAGTCGCTTGTCTGCTGGGATCCATTGCCATTACATTATATTATATTTCTAACTCGCCACCAAATCAATGAACCAGTGCAGAATTTATTGTTGATTGATCAAGTGCAGTAGTGTCAAACAATTTTGGTGCATTGTGTATGTTCCCACTGAACAAGGAATTGAGGCAGTGTTGATTATGAACAGAAGGAGTAGAATCACTCAGGTTCAGTCAAGTGCAAATAATTCCTCTTCTGTGAATGTGTCAGTATAGTCAATTCAACCTTTTACAAAGGCTGTTGATAATGACATTTCAGATTAATTGTACTAACTGTGCCCAGAGTCACAGGCACTTGCATACATTGCAGAATTCAATTTGAGTTTCATTTTCTTCAGTGCTATACAAGTTTGCAATACAATTAATTGTGAATGCATTTATTTTTATGCTATTACACTGTTACATATTAGTACATACTATACAACTGCGTAAATCTGTTACAATAAAATGTAGGCTTGTATTTTATTAACGGTCCAGTGTGTAATTTCTAGTGACATCTAGTGGTGAGGGTTGCGAATTGCAAACAGCCAGTCACTCTCGGCCTACCCCTCCCTTTGCAAACACGAAGGAGAAGCTACGGTGGCCGACGTAGGATACAAGATGTTGTCGTCTGAGACAGCAGAGAGTAACAATTCAAGCAATGAGTTTCTTTATATAGAAATATTAACAAATTATATTTACTTAATTATTCAGTAAAACCACATGTTAGTGCGAATGTTGGACAAACAGAAGAACTAAGTTACATGAAACAATCCAGTTACATGAAACAATCCAAGCATCGGTGTCACCAGGTAATTTTTCCGGAGGTGTTATGAATGTAGCCCCGAATGTAATTTAAAATGTATGCAACACAAAGTTTAGGTGCAGTTCAACAACAACAACACCACCACCACAAATCTTGTCTGAATGAATATGCAATAATGTTCATGGCGCAGCCTGTCTCGCGGGTCTGCGAAGAGCGCAGCAATATTGCAAAATTTTGTTTGAAGTTTATGAGACGTGACGTGACGTGACGCATTTACTAGGCCCTATGCACTACGCACGCGTACAGTAGGTGTGTAGCTTTAGCTGACTATATGTACCGTTCATTTGCGCATACGGCAACTTGTTTTGCTTGCGGTAACCCTAACGGCCCAGTGTCGAGAGTCAGTCACACACACACACCATAATCATATAGCCACGTCCCGAAGAATCTGGGCTCTGCCCCGGATGTTTAACAGTGCATTTGACGCCCCTGAATCCAACTATCGTTACATATTTTACACCACTGACGAAATGTCAAAAAGTCACTTCTCTCGGTGTCTATGGCTAGCTTCTAGCTAATGCTAGCATTATCAAACAACAGTTTTCATTTACATTGCTAAAGTAGGAATGCCTTACCTGTCCAGCAGAAAACGGGAAACTTCGGCGTTGTTTTGAAAACATTTATTCCTCATTAGAGCATTCCATCTGGGAAAAGCCACACCGATGTTTACCCGTGATTTCTGCCTGCGTCTCTCCCGTATTCGTCTGGCTTCATCATGCTTTCGCTTTTTCGAAGCAGATTCACCCTCCGTCGGCTCTTGTGCTAAATAATATCTGTGGTCCTCCATTTGTCAAAAATTCCACTTCTAATGAAGGAGAGGACTTCTACTACTACCTAATAGCATAGACTGTATATAGTAGTTAGAGTACAACTTCTTCTGCTGCTGCTACTCCTGCTGCTGCTGCTGCTTCTTCTTCTTCTTCTGCTGCTTATTTTTTAAGGTAGTGACGAAACCGCTTGTCCGCTTTGGATTACTGTAGAAACATGGCGACGCAACATGGCGACGTCCATAGAGGGGGTGCCTGCGGTTATGGAGATAGAAATGGCTCATTCAAAGGTAATGACAATATTATGGTTTATTATATAAGGTCTTTATACACCACTGAAAACATAGTTATGGATCTTATTTTGCATTTCTGTCACTAGATCCTCAGAAATATTACACACTGGACCTTTAAGATGTGTCTCTTCCATAAAAGCATTGTTAAGCTTGCCAATATTTGGCAATTGGTTTAGCAAAAGGTCTAGCTCATGTCTCCAGATTTGTGTGCGTCATTATGTGCCAGCATTATCAGATGCAAAGGTAAGAGCACTAAGGTTCAATGTTAGATGGAGCTGACATATTTTCACAATTACAATTACTATGCTCAAATACTTCTCATCAGTCCTTCTTTATCAAATGCATACAAAATGCACTCTCAGCAACTCAAAATGTTAATAAGAATAAACACCCATGTTTGTATTTATCATTCTTTTGGACAGAGCTAAAGGCTGTAAGCCTGGCAGGAACAAATCTCGCCAACTCATTATGTTCCCCCAGTAAGAGGTAGTAGAGGATATGGATAGACTTCCCTGTTCCATGTTGTGCTTTTCAACTGCAGCTTTGTGGAAAGTCTAGTCTCTGCATCTACCCAGCTAAGGTTGCTATAGTGATACATTTTCCCTCATGTCTCACAAGTGGTCTTGTGAGAAAACACTTTAGATAAAGCCATCATGAACTCAAGTTAATGCTACTAAGACATTACATTATGTCTGTCTGTTTGATCAACAGGGCTCCTGCCTTTATTAAAAAGAAATTCCTGCACTTTTAATGAATGCACTCCAACTGAATGATACATCAATAATTTCTCCTGTGATACAGTATACAAGTATCGATATCTTTTATGCAGTTTAACTATGTTTTATATAAGTATATATTATGGTAGGTGGCAGTTGTAAATGAATAAGTAAATTATTGATCAGAAGCTGGTGCAAGAAGAAGCAATCTTTACAGTATATATATTTTATGGTTTAATTTGTATTTTTTTGTCACAAATTATGTACATCATGTATCGCAGAATCACCTGTAATAGCATAGCTTGCATAGTTTGCCTCCAACTCCTAGCCGATAAGCTTTTAAGTTATGTAAAATCACTGTACTTATACCCTGCATTTACACCGCTAGCGATTTTGAGGTCATTATCGTCATCACCGCAAATTAATAAAAAATGTTTTCATACATTCATACCTACGTTGCTTTTTTACCACGGTAAGAAAAGATCCACACCATCACAACCCTAGTCTACCCTGTCGCTGATGAGTGTTCCTGCTTGCTCAAAGGAGAACTTTGTGTACTGTGTGTCTGCCTTGCTACATGCATGGGCTAAACAAACTACGTACATGTTTATGTGGTGTTTACTTTCCCAGTCGCCAACGCTAAGGGTTCAGTCGGCAGACACTTTTTCGCTCACTGTCGCCCAACAGGCATTGAAATGAATGGTGGTCTGTCGCTGGCTGTCGCTGGCTGTGTGAATGTATGGTAAGACTGACTTATTATAGATAATGCAACAAGTTGTATCACCTGTGCATAATTGTGTGGGTTTTTCAGATGCACTTGTTTCTCTTTGTGTGTGTTGCACATGCCTGTGCACACCTAGATTTTAGCCCTTGTTGGTACCAACAAGATATAAAAATAACTGGAAACAATAAAGTATTAGCATCCCTATTGACAAGACAGGAGGTGTCTCACAAGTGCACGCCTTAGCTCTCGGGGCTCCAGGACAAAACTCCCAGTATCCCCTCACCCATCTACTACTACAAGGCTGCCCCCATCCATAAATTACATGGTCATTCCTCTGGTTGGCAGGCTGGTTTGGTTAAGCTTACCTGTACGTTGTGTTGCACCTTTTTGAATTAAACTACGCTTTATTGCGTTCACCGTTGCTTCGTCTGCTCTCGTGTTTTCCTCTGGCTCGCGCCTACACTCGCCACTCCAAAACACCGGTTACAGTTTGTCTATATTGGCAAACTTTGATAGCCATGAAAAATATAAATGCCCATTATTTGTTCATTTATAAATGGCCATATTTTTGTTTGTATGTCTAATTTAGGAGGAATATTATTTCAATAACTTGAAATTGGTATTTGTGTCAGATATAGATCAAAAGTAGAGTGTCTAAGCTTTCTACTGATACCATGAGTATTAGGAGTGTAACGGTTCTAAAACCGAGACGTAAACTGTGGAATTGGCCGGTGTGCTTTTGCATGCTGTGTCGGGCCCGCTGCCTTGTCAGTTGAACTGTCAACTTCGGCGCCTGAACCCACACCAGTCTCGTTCTTTACAATTCCAAAGCCTCCTGGTCTTTGGTCTTACTTCGTCTGCTACTCTTCCTAATGCTTTTAAAATTTAGCTACAAGCTAACTCGGATCGTGCTCAAGCTATTACCAAGGCAATTGGGGTATTCATGGCACTGGATATGCACATTCTGACAGCCTGCACACGGTCCCGATGGATGAATAATATAATTCTTTATTGTTGTATTAACAAAAAAATAAAAAAGAAAAAAAAATCTTTTTTCTTTCTTTTCTCTCTCAGATGTTTTGCATTTTCTTGTTTTTATTGCATAGCCTAACCTTGGTAAAACATTTAACAAATAACATTTAACAAATAAAATTGTAACAAATTAGGTCCTGTCTCCTTTGTATTGCCCCCAGTTGGGGCTGTGCTGGCCACGGCTCTCTGGGCATATGCTCATCTGGGTGCATTGGCAAATCGAATAGCACCCTATTGTCCTAAGCAATATTGTGCAGAACCCCACAGGCCTATATGATGTTGCACACTTTCTACGGCATATAGAGCAGAGTTCTGACGAGAAAGGGACTTCATAGCCGCCGACACTACTGGCATACTGTAGTTCCACTTATCGTTGGCTGTGAAATACTGGACCTATACCCGTCACGCTGAAAGGTCCTGGTGGCCAAAAACTCCAACGTGGAGAGCATCTGCACTGGCACAGGTATGGAATTGGAGCGTCAGGTTTCTCTCCTTAACTGAGGCTCCAAACTGTTGCATAATTCTACAAGGAGAGGCCTTGGGAGACGAAAGTGACTGCCACTCGTCACTCTCCACAGAGATTCTTGCGCTCCCGAAAAACCTGCTTAGAGGCTCATAGAGATCATCTAAACGAACCAGATCTGTGACCTAATAAGCATCTAACCTATCACATTGCTAATCAGTTAGTCTACTAGGGCTGTAACGGTACATGTAATCGTATTGAATCGTCCGGTACAGGGCTTTCGGTTCGGTACATGCATTGTATTCGAATTCAATATTTTGGCGTAACCTAATTTACGTCTGAAAGCGTTCTGCCTGGACACCTATAGCAGCAGCACATACAGCCACAGTCGAACGGGTAGTGTGCTAGCGTGATAGGCGAACCATGGCTAGCCTCAATTACGACCAGAGCTGGAAGACGGGAAAAGGGAAAGCGTTGTAGATCAAAGACTATGTTGTTAAATGATTGTTGGATATGCTGCCAGTAACACATTGAACATGTTAATACACCTTAGACAACACCACGCAGATATCGATGTCACTGGCGCAAAGCAAAAACAACCCGTCATCACTACTACTAATTCTCATCACTACTGCTTCACTACTACTAAATCCAAATTCAGAGTTGGCCTACCTGTAAGCACCCTTGAGCAAGATGCCAAACCGCTATCTGCTCCATGGAATTGTAAGTCGCTTTGGATAAAAGCGTCTGCTAAATTACCTAATTGTATATGTACCTAATGTAACACTGCTGAATAGACCAAAGAAAGTCTAGCAGAGAACGTATCTGTGGCTGTATACATCTGTATTTTATTTGTATTATTTATTTTGTATTTATTGTATTTTGTTACGCCATGCAGAGGAAGGTCTTAGCCTAGTTTTATGTAATCCATTTGGCCAATTGCTTTGATTTTACAATACATACGTGCTGTGGCCACAACACAAACAATTTGTTTGCAAATCAATGAAAATAAATGCAGGCTTTACCATGAATTAAGCATACTGTTACATCCCTTTAGTCTACCCATTGCTTTTAATTGCTTAATTTTAATTGCTTGTAATTGTGTCATTAGTAGCCTAGCCTAACAAGTAGGCTATCTCAAGTTGAAAGAGAAATTAATATTACACAATAAAACTGTTAACACAAAGGCCTTTACAAAATAGAATGTTCTGCCATTGGCTACATATTTTGAAATTATGAATATGTGGGAGTGCCCCTGCCCTCCCGCTCTAGCTCGCCGGCGTATTGAACCACCGGCCGACGGCTGTCCATTCACCCAGCGCACCCCAATTACACGCACCTGTCTCGCATCTCCTCACCACCGCACTCTCCCAGCCTATATAAGCCAGAGAGTGGGTGATGAGGAGTTGTCAGTGATTGTTTGTTGTTAGACGCTGTTACGTCTTTGCCAACCGCTGTTTTGAAGGAATACGCTGTGTTTCCGTAACTGATTATTAAATACACGCTATGTGCGTTCTTTGGACACGTTTTTGGTTCGTATCTTTTCTGCACCTGCACTCGTCACCTCACACCTGTGACACATGTTAGATGTCTGTCAGAACAATTAATTAATTAACAATTATCCGACTACACCAGATTTAGCCTACACCACAAATTTGCTGACTCGAAAACGTGCATACACGAGCTGAAACTTGACGTGGGATTTGAATGTAGTATCCGCTCACATCCTAGTTGATAAATGCCGAGCTTTGCATGGAAATGACCGAAAGTCCAGTTTTCTGTTGTAAGCTTGTTTCTCAAATGAGGGCCAACGAGTCCACATATCAGTACAACACCACCACATCCTATTGGATTTATGACAGAGTGATCAGAAGAAGGGGATTGGCCACAATCCTCTTATGTGTGTGTATGCATGCTACTGTAAGTGTGTGTGTGTGTGCATGCGTGAGTGAGTGAGTATTACTCCAGGGGTCTGAAAAGCCTGAGAAAGTATATTACTAAAACATTTCAGACAATTCATCATGTCCACCTTGTTTTCAAATGCAACAGAAGGTGCTTGTTTCTAGAGTTCCTGTCGTAGTGATGTTTTCATTGATTAGCATTGTAAAATTAGGTTACTAGACTTGGCATTACACAGTTTTGCTTTTGATATTGGCCTAAACGTTCCTTTACAGGGCTAGTGAACAATGAGTTTACCAGTGAGAACAAAATACACAGCATGATTAAACACAGTTTGCAAAGAGGCGTGTGTGTCCACTCAATATTGTGCTCTCCTGTTTTCGGGCACATCGTGATTTCCTGTTGTTTTTGCTGGCCTACCTCCATGTAACCCAGATCAGAGCAGATGAGTGTCCTCATTAGAATATGTTCTATGTTGTTGTTGTTATTATTACCCAAATCAGACAGGGACCGCTATCCTGGTGGTCTACTGCGATTAGGCCTCCCAGACAAAAGGCCGTTTTTTGGTTTTCTGTTAGCAGGGAAAACAGTGTGTTTCTGTATGAGTGTACGTGAGTCTGTGTATTCAGGTCCTTTTGTACACAAGCCACCATTGATGGCGTGTGAACAGGAGAGCCTCTTTGAGTTTGAAATAATGCAGTCCAGATCTGGTCAACGTAGTTAATCTGCACCACACTCCACGTGAGATGGGGCTGTCTGAAACAGACAAGTCTATTGTTAAAGGAAATATACATTTGTATTACGTTGTTAGCTCCTTTTCTCACTCAAATAATGCACAGATTGAATAAAGCTATAACTTAATAAAGGAGTCTCTAAGTGCCCCTAAATGGAGCTGTCATCTGTGGCGTATTTGGCAATCTCTCCTGCTTACTAGAGTCAGGAATAAAATCAGCTGTCATTTACAAAAATAATGGCAGAATAGTACTCCCAGGACACCTCTGACTGTATTAGTGCAACCTAAGATTTATAAAGAAGTTTATCCCGAAGAGGCGGACTGCCACCACAATCTACCACTGATGGCTAATTATTAGCTTCACTGAAGCAAATAAAATATAGGTGGCTTGCTTAAGGGCACCATTTTCTCTAGCTGTATTTTCACAGTTAATTTGAACTCAGACGACAGTTTGGCAGTTAACGTACGTACTAGAGCCCGACCGATATGGATTTTTGGGGGCCGATGCCGATATTAACTTGAAAAGAGCCGATTTGTAAGCCGATATTTTGATTTTGAAAATAAACTGGAGATTAGACCCATTTCCTATAAACTGCACTTACACAACATTCAA
>JAODLI010073985.1:0-13692 GCA_027575585.1 Percopsis omiscomaycus
TAAATCAAAATGTGCTAGACTCTCAGGAAAGCGTTTTATTAGGCTACATGACTATTTTGGCACAAACATTTACCCGCAAGGGTGACGGGTAGTCCTCTGACATTTACTCGCCAAATGGAAAATGTACCCGCCATTGGCGCTTGGCGGGTGTTAATTTCGGACCCTGCGTGTGTGTGATGTCGTATGTGCAAATGTGTGTGCTTTATGGTAACACTGCAGAGGAACCGAACCTTTCCATTTGAGCTCTATGGGGAAATTAGGGTTTGATCCGCTTTGGGTGTGGCTCTTGATAATCGAAAGGATAAAGCACAAATCTGTGACGTATACATCACTCATACATGCATCATAATTTTCTATCACTAAAAGACATGCATGGTATTATATCTTAAATATTGTCCCATTTCTTGAAGACGGGTAACAGAAATCTAATATTTTATAGTTGTGTGATAAAACCCAACATATGTATAAATTTTTTCATCTTTAAAAGTTGGTTTAGTGCTATCCTAGTCTTCTAATATCAACCACAAAATGTATGATTTGAGGCATATAAGGTGTCTTTCTGTGATTCTCCCCATTGTGTAGCTACAGTATATTGTATCTGTTTACAGGTTCACACTTTGACTGGCCCAGTTTCACACTTATCATCCAAAGTGAGATTTCATGAGTTACTTCTTTATATAGTTGTCTCCACCCCTATATATTTTTTGACTGTTACCCTATTTCACTGTAAGTGCAGTAAGTCCTTCTATAATGTGTGTGAACCATGTTTTAACAGAGACAAAATGGCACTGTCAAGGCCTAAATAAACCCATTCACAAACCAAAAAACAGGGTTGGTCCACTCAGTAAACAAACGCACATGTCCAAGCTGGAATACCAATTGGATAGTCAGTCTCTTTGCTTTTGCCATCGGAACGTTTTTTTTGTTCCAGTGTCTATCTACTCAAGGGTGCTACATGACTGCATATTACCAAAACCCATCTTTAGTGGTTGATAAGATTGTAAATAAATCTTTAAAAAATGTCCCAATGTTTAGGAACCACTGTTCAACCTCTTTACTCGGCATTTCTGAATCATTGACACAAGTGTCTGGCTGGAGGTGTGCATGTCGA
This sequence comes from Percopsis omiscomaycus, assembly GCA_027575585.1. Lineage (NCBI taxonomy): Eukaryota > Metazoa > Chordata > Actinopteri > Percopsiformes > Percopsidae > Percopsis > Percopsis omiscomaycus. Next base: position 1,112 of record JAODLI010073985.1, read on the forward strand.
CTATCGGCAAAATATTATCCTTTGCCAAGAGCGATCACTGATGTTTCGCATAACAGGCTGTGCTGCAGGTCCTATCAGCGGCCTAGCCAGATATAGCCTGTGAAAGCAGAGCGGTGCAGCTTACAGCCTCCTCTTTGACTGTCGCGCCTGTAACCAAACGGGAGCCAAACACCACAATTGGCGTTTAGATGTGCTTTTGTAATTCAGATTCAGAGAATGTGTGGAGAGAGCTGTTTCAGCCCTGCTGCAAATCAATAACATATCTACAGTCTGTTGTAGAGTGTTAACTAATAGCTAATGTTCTCCTCAATGCGTGGGAGGCCAGAATCCCCCCCCTCCGTTACACAGGTACACATGCATAAACACGAGCCCAAAAAGCAAAGCAAGTGGAAAATGCACCGCAAATATGTCTTAAAAGGGCATGTTCCGTACTTCTCGTGTAGTTAGCATGACACGTCTGACTGCCTCTTAGTCCTGTCCCTTTCCTCCCATTTGAGTTTTTTTTTTAATATGAACTATACAGCTCCATTTCACACCATCAGAATTTGATTGTCATCTCAGTAATATTTGTCGTATGAGAGTTGTCAGTTTGCACAGGTGTCCATGGTGATTAGACCAGTGTAGCTCAGGGAGCTGCTGGTCCCAACAACAGTTTAGACATTAAGGATTTACCTGAGTAATGCTAACCTATTTACAGAATGATCCTTCATTTGATGTGAAAAGTTTTAGGCCTGGTCTGATAGCTAAAGGGGATTAGAGAGATTCTACTGTGTAAATGACGCTAGTGTCTTTACCTCCAGAAACGGCGTTGAGGTAAATTAATTCTGTAGAGATTGTTGTCAGTAAAATGAGCAGCTCTATATGTCCATTGTTGCCTTGTGTTGCCTCAATCTAAAATGTATCCAGGATCCAATTTCGCTGCTCATTTCCACATTTGGCCAGAACACTGTTGTTTTTCTCTCTACTACTAAAAGTTCTAATTGTAAGCCACTAGAAATTCAGGGGTATGTTTTGTATGCACAAGGCTTAGTATAAAGACGGGGATTTGGCGAACAGGGCTTTGTTTAAATCTAAATTGTTTTGTGTCGTCGTCATTGGCCAAAGTCCACTGGCAGGGCCCTTAAAACATGCTAGGAAGACTGACTAAGCTGTTTTAAGAGTTGCTCAATACAAGGAAGCACTTTTCAGGTCATTACCCAGTTGAAAAGCCTTAACCTGATGATAGATGGTAACAACCCATCAGACCACTGCACCTCTGAGTCATTACCTTTCTCTCATTCTGTCGCTCCTTCTGTATCTCTCCCCAACCCTTTGTGTACCGTCTAGTTAAAATGTCAAAAGATAAATGGGTATATCATTTACATTAAGATATTCACACTATACAATATTTAGATATGTATATTAATACATTTTTGTACATAGCCTAAGCCTACTGTACATGTGTATGTATGTTCCGGGTTTTTTTCTGTATCTACTAATGGCACATATTAAGTGTGTTTTGTCTTGTGTCATTGCCGTGAGGCCTGAAATAATTTAAGATTTACCTGAAAGGAAATCGGTACAAACTTAATTTGCTGTGCAGGGCTGGGTTGTGGGGTAACGATTTGTTTTTTGTACCCACTTTTCTTTTTATTACAAGGCATTTTTAGTCTAACTTGATATACATGCACACACCTGCTCTGATTATACAGTATATACATCACACCACTTGAAAATTGCTTGTGAAGTTTTAGTTTGTCACAATATTACAGAAATGTTCACTGTGTGCCGTTTGTATTCAGGGATTATATCTCTCTGTACTAACAGTTTGCTTTCATATCCATCACTGAATCCACAGCCAGCTTCCTTTTTTTTATGGCAGCCTTGTCTCAGTTCCAACAAAGTCATCCAATTGTTTGCTCTGAATCCGATCTGTGTGAAATGACACAGTAGTGTATCTTACACTGGCTGTGCATATTCTGTGCACTAGACTTGCCCTTGAATACAGCTGTGAGGATGCCTGTAGTACATTATCTGCCCCCATCCTCCCCCTCTATGTCCTGACTCCCCTCATAGCCTGCTAGGTATTGGCTGCGCCATGCAGCAGTAACGGCCTCTCTCATTGGTGGAAGATGGATGATTACAGCATGTGTTTGCACACCTAACAGTTTTATTCAACTGACTTTTCTTTTAGGTTTTAGGGGAAGGCAGAGTGCTTGAGTGCCTCTGTATTGGGAGAGGTAGTTTAAGGTTAATCTCGGTGTGTGAGGCAAAGGAAGTCTATTTAAAGGACACCACCTCCCTCCCTCATGCATGATTCAACAACACCCCTCCCCCACTCCCCCTGATCAGCTGGAGGAAGTGGTGGCTCGGCCAATGGGATTACAATGCCGGGTTTGGCCCCGTGTAGAGAGAGAGAGAGAGGGAGAGAGAGAGAGCGAGAGAGAATCGACGGCAGCAGCAGCAGCTAGAAGCTCTCCCTTCTCTGTGTGTGTGCAAAGAATATGTAGGGCAGCCTCCCTCACCCTGCCTCACCCTGCCATCCCTCTGTCTGTGTGTCTGCCTTTGTCTCTGCTCTGTAGCTGTAGTCACCGCGGCTGCTCTTCCGCGTTCAGCGCTGGCTCGCTCGCTCCTCGTCTTCGGGCTCACCTGAAAGGATTTACAGCAGGAGCATGTAACCTCTCCCTGGTAGCCATTGTCTGTGTGAGAGTGTGTGTTTGTGTGGGACCAAGCTATGAATTCCTGTTGGAAGATGAAGCTTCAGGTAAACGCTTACACACACTCGTCTGTGCCAACCGTTGTGTTGTTGCTTTGTTGATGATGATTTAATTTAATCTTTTTATTAACCACAATAAATACAGTGTATATTCTTTGTCTAAGGATTAGTTGTTATGGACAAGTGTTAAGTCCTTGAAACCTTCTGTATTGTGTGTGTATATGTGTGTGTGTATATGTGTGTATATATATATATATATATATATTAAATAAATGAGAGAGAGAGAGAATAATGGAGGCAGCCTCAATTGTTCTATTAGGTGGTTGTTATGGTGAGTCATTGGCGAAGCACCCCTCTGCTAGAAGAAAGAACTGCCTAGAGAGTGTGTGAGAGAGAGAAATAAACAGAAAGAGAAAGAGTGACAGGTTACCAAAAGACTGCATGTCCAGTACTTGTTTATATGTCAGGCAGATATCCTATCCCTACAGACCCAAGCCCTGTTCAGTCAGAACAGGGCTTGGGTCTGTAGGGTGAGTCCCTTTGCAGACAGTGTTGTACTGTGTACCGTTTCTGGTGATGTTTACAAATGTAGATTTACATGCGGGACTGGAGGCATTGCGCTTTGTGTTTGTCTGGATTTGCCGCGGTCTCTGTTGACGCGACTGTATCTCTTCAGGGTTCTCGCCCTCGTCATCTGTGCTTTGTGTGTGTGTGTGAATACATCCGGACAAAGAGGAGAATGTTTTCAGAGGAGCATCTGCCACCTCTGCTTTACGAATGAACTGCCCTACTTTGCTCCTGTGCTCCCCTCTGCCCTTTGTTCACCAGATGAGTGGGGGTGCACGTTACACGGCCACCTAAACACATGCAGTCACAGGACGCATAAAGCCATCTTTTACACTGTAAACGTCACACCAAAGGATTTTATATCAGCCACTGTAATGGCATTCTAGGCCCTCTTCTTCCTGCAAGAACAGACAATATGAGGTTTGTATTGGGCCTAGTTTTAAAAAAAAATCACACTTTAATTGAATCAATTTTCTATATTCTATTCTATGTTGCTGACATATGAAACCGTTTTACTTCTGCTCTTCCTGCGAATCCTGCAAGAGCACACCGGTGTATGTGTTTCTAAAAATAAAAAAAAAGGAATAGAAAGGTTGCGGTACAACACAGGTTTTTTACTTTGTCATGGTGCTAATGTTACTAACACTACGCTTTGTAAGCGTTGGTGCAACGTGTTCAGTGTGTCTCCAGACTACACCATCTATTTAACATTACCTCTAGGTTATTTGACTTGACCCCGCGGGTGACTAGAGGTTGCTGCAGCAACAGAACACTGTTCCAGCGGTGGTGTTCAGTACACATGAACCCGTTGACCCCTGCGCTTTGTGCCATCCTGGGGCCTTTTCCTGCTTCTCTGTGCATGTGTGCTCTGGCACAGGACATTACTATTAAGCAGGAGTGACCTGGAGTTTCAAGACAGGTGGCTGCTCCCGCAGTGTGTGGCTAGCGAAGTGTGCCGTTGTCTGCCCTCTTGCTGTCTTCTTTTTTTTTTTCTTTTTCTTTTTTTTAAACGAACGGCAACACACAGAAACCTGAACCTGTCTTTTCTTTCCCCTGAGCCACAGCTTAACATGGCAACATCCCCTCATGCTTTATGTCAAATACCCGAGAGAGGAATGGTGGATGGTGGGTGAGTGATGGATGGAGGGAGAGCAGAGGTGGGGATTAATGCAGTCACATGTCACGGTAGGAGCTTAGAAACCTGTCAGTGGAGGAGGGGTGGGAAGGTGAATTGAGAAAGAGAAGAAGAGGAAACCATGGTCAATAACGGACAGAAGAGACGATTATATAAGAAAAATTAATATTTTTGTGTCTTGTTGGCATATTGTGTAATTCAGTCTATTTTTCAATCTTGTTCACAGTGGGGAAAGGGTGCACAATTGAGGGCCTTCAGAACAAAGCCTTCTCCGGTCTTGATGGTTTGAGCAGAGCATAATTTTTAATATTCAGCGTGCCTGATGTCTTAACGTTTTGACTGGTCAAACGTGCAGTGGTTCAGAAAGTATGGCTACATTCCCGTTAGGGAAGTGTACTGTAAAGAGCTGAAGTGAAAATGGAACTTCTGCATTGTGCTCCAAAAGTAAAGAAAGCAATTTCAACACGCATCCAAAAAAATCTAGCAGAACATAAGCGTTCAACACTGTCATGGGGTCCGTTACTTTTGTCTAGACAGAGATTGTCAGTTAAAATGGCATAAACTAAGCTATGTACATTAATACCATATCAATGTAATCCAGTATGTAAAGTGTATTTATTTAATGTTCAAAAAAATGTGTGGTTATACCTTTTGTTAAAGGTGTGTGTTGGGAACACACAGTGTTCTTCTAGAATATGATACAATGATACAATAGTATAGTAGGATCAGCCTTTTAGAAAGCCTTTTCAGCTTTTTAGAAAGTTTGATAATGGCATAGAGAAACAGAGCCTAGCCCTCAAGTAGGGGTGAGATTTGGCTCTCTCTATAGGGCCTCCCCAAGCTGCTTGAGTAGAGTGCTGCTAGCTGAAAAAGATGCTCAGCGGACAGAGGCCTCAGGCTGTTATTTGAGCTGCTCCTTGAAGTAGTCTGCTGTACAGCCCAGTGTGTTGAACTGAGTGGGTGTTTTACAGTGGTGCCTTATTAGCTTGCTTGGACAGTGTCTCAGTCATTGCTTTTTTGAGCATTGCTAAGATGGACAGCACAGGAGCAACTTAACCGTGGTTTACACATGCGCTTATACAGTACACATCTTTTAGCATAGTAATGTGCCGTGTATGCAAGTTGAAGGTTTATAGCACATGGGACTGTTGACAATTGACACTGTTTTTATGCTAATTATCCGATTTCTAAGTTATTCAGTACTCAACCCGAGCTGCAGCTAATGAGATATCCCATTAATCAGCATCTCCTTGGCTGTGCATGTCATTTGTTTTCTGAAATGTACGCTATTTATTTTGTGTGTGTGTGTGTATGGCATCATACAACCCTTGGTCTGTGCTCTAGAAGTCTAGATGTTGGGTTCTCAGATCTGCATGTGCGTGTACAACGGAACCCGGATAGCACATGACGTGATGCCACAACCGCCGACTACACTACCTCCCATGACCGGATCATTCCTGCCCATATCCTGTTTGGACATACTGATGCAATTAACCTCTGAGATGGAGATCTATGAGACACTGATAACAGAAGGAGGAGACGGGAGAGGAAGCCACAAGCCAATGGGACACAAGCGGACGCCCTCTGACGCCCATACAGACGAGGGATAGATATAGATACTATATATAGTGGATAGATATAGATACTATATATAGTGGATAGATATAGATACTATATATAGTAGATGGGGGGGGGGGGAAACATGCACACCATAAACAGGAGAAGACATTTTCTGGCCGGTTTGATGTGGTTTTACTGATACTGATAATGCTTGCTCTCATCCTGTTTTAGAAAAAACTAAAACGCTGTTAAATCAAGCATTAAAGTGCACTTCATTCAAAAATTGGTTTAACTGTTGGTTATATACAAATAAATCAGTATTTTTCTATCCTAGCCTTAAGTAGGCTATATGACTTCTAACTAGCCCCATCTCCTTTTCTCCCAGACACTGTCTGGTTAGCCGCCTGTCATGTGGTTAGCCAAACTCTTTGCTGGTTGTTTTTGCAGTGCATAGTTGGGATTTCTCATCTGGTTTTCCTCTCCTGCCCAGCTGCCCACTCAGAGTTCCTAGTCGGCCTGTGTTTCTTCCTGTAAGTGGTTGCTGAACACTGACAGGGACAGGAAACCACAAAAAAAGGTTATCTTCCTTTACCGATGGGCTTTTTCGGCTAGGGGACATATGATATACCCTATCCTGTAGTAATGTGACCTCAGAAATTTGGTAAATACCATGTGTGTTCACATATCTGTCCTTGGCTCAAATCTCTTTTACTTGTACTCTCTGTGTGTGCGTGTGCTTGCATAGCTGGGCATGCCTAAACTATTTAATGGAAGGGTTTTCTTTTTGTCTTTTTCCTACCTACCATTTGATTTATGTAGTTTAGACAGATTTATGTGGTTTAGATGCAGAACACAGTTGCATATATTTATCTCTGGCTGGTAGGGGAATCTTGTGTCGACTAGCCTACTGTAGCTACATGCTGAAACACGACGGCCTCATTTCTAGCTTCTACATTCAGCGACGTGATCCGTGCCTAAGATGATCATGGTATGAAAATGCCATATATGTCAGTAAAAGATGCTCGGACATTTGTCCAAACCTTCCTGTTTCCATTTTTATGTTTGTTCAAACAGCCTGTCTAGTCTAGAGGAACCATGTGTTCAGGAACCTTTTTGCTTTTCCGCAGGAAGGACCACACAATTCCTGGCCAATACTAAAATAGTCATCACTGGTTGGTTGTTCATAGTGTTTTCTAAACTTCTGGTGGAATTCTGCTATAGGTGGTCAAATGAATAGTGGCCGAGGAATAGAATTTGGGAATCTTGTGTTGGAAGAATTCTGTGGAAGTTTTACAATGGATGACCATCATAAAACATGCATCAGACCAGGAAATGGTCTGATGCGATGCCCTATCTTTATTTAATCTTTACAGCTTGTGGAGACAATGTGACCAGAAACACCTGCCAGGACCAAGTTGGTCCTGATTTGGTCCCCAGTTCCAGTGCCGGGCTGTAGTTCTGGGCGGACAATTTTCTGCACTTGAGTTCCAGTTGTCTTGTCTAGCGTCTGTGTTTCTTCAGGCAAAGGATTCACTGATTGAAAACAAAGTAGTGTTGTTTGAGCTACAATGGCTTGCCATTTTTATAAATCATTTCCATGCTTGTTTTTTGTTAAGGTTGACTTGGAGGGCTATCGAAGTAAAGATCTAACATGTGCAGTATGTCGGCATATTGTATGCAACCATGCTTGTGGATGTGTTTTACCCCTCACACCAGACCTCATAACACGCTGGCGGCGGTCTAAAAGAAAGCTGCAATGGAATTGACAGCATCTTCATGGTCTGTGACTCTGTCCCCTTCACCTCCATTGTTTTAACAGAACTCCCCAGATTGGATTTTCCGCTCCACACACTGTTGTATATGTATGACACACTCTTATAATCCACATGATGTTCTTGATTGTTACTTCTTACTAATCTTCTAATCTGTTGATTATTATACAGCAGGCCTGTATAATAATTTTGTAACGGGTTGTTCTTGTGTAAAGAACAGTCAAATCAAGGTGAAATCCAAAATGGACAGGCATATATTAAGCACACATTAATCTCTTGAAAGCAAAAAGAAACAACTAATATATGCTTTTAGCTGCAGGTCACTGAACTGTACTGGCTGGGAAATTATCTGTATTCATGTCAAGTGGCGACTTGCAGAGCCTAATTACACACCCAACTGCCTAAACCTTAATTTTTCCAGGGAGTTAGCCCTGCATACAGTCAGTCGTATACATACAAATATAAAATGGATAATCGGAACAGAATAATCAACTTTAACATTCAAAATAAATGCAGTGCCCAGTGTTTCCCCATATGACAGTAGATACAGAGAACCAGGCTGGATTAGAACGATAACGTAAAGAGAGAAGTCAAAAGCTGATCTCTCCTCAAAACACTCAAACACGCACGCACGCACGCGCACACACACTCTCTCTTCTGGCCATAAAAATTACTGATCTAATTTGTTCTCTGCCCACCTCATTACCGCTGTTATTCATTCAGCATGCTGCTTTATCTTTCTTCCTCTTTCCATCTCTTCACTATATCAAACAAGGCCTCTTTTCCATCTTATGACGGTAGATAATAATGGCTGTCTACTTTGGCATCTTTCCCATTGAGAGAGTTAGCCCAGTAAAACTCCCCAGTCCCCAGAATGCATTGGGCACAGTCAGTGCATTGTGGTTCTTATCTGTTATGGCAGCATTGTGTTCACAGGAATCACTGGAGCTAACATATACGGAAATAACCCCCCAAAAGGTTAATCAACTTCCATTTGGAACCCACTTGGCACTCAAGTTTGAATTGCATCTCGCAATTCTATTGCCCAAAATGAACTGTCAAGTTGTCCATTTTTCAGGGATAAGTGGTGGTTCTTTCACATAACCTGCCAATTGTAGTTTCAGAAAGCACAATCTTCTTATTCTGTATGATTGTATTAAGTTGTATAAACGGATTGTCTTAAAGAAAGATCGCCGAGATGGACTAGTTTTATAGTTTAGCTGTTAGGTAAAGGGAACCTGTTCTACAGTAGATAATGGAGTTATTCATATGTTTGCAAGGCTGCTGTATGGGTATTCTATTATATTGCAAGGTCTTGGATAGTACTGTCTGAGAAAATCATTACAAGTAACTTTCCAGTTCAACAACTGTTCAGGTTATGGTTCATAAATTGAGTGTATCCCTGTCTGTTTCTTTTAATAAAAAATATATAATAAGGTGAAAGGTCACAAGCTTGACAAGCATTTCTCAGTTATACCCTGACCTGCTGTGCAAAATCCCATTTCAGGATTGTTTCATTTAATCTGGTGAGCAACAGAAACAATCTTGACACAGTTGGTGTCTCACCAACTGTCTAGGTTTATATTTCAGTAGGCAGTTAGCCTAAAGCACAAACCTGTCTTTGTAATTGAGCACCCCCTTAGGCTTAAAGCCAGGAGGACATAAATTGTAATTATATCCCATTTATCAGACAATCAAAACAGTAATTTTGTAATGGCTTGAATTTGAACTGTTCTTCAGAACATTACATGCATTGAGATGTTGCCATTCATTGGTCCTCCTATATGGAGACATGTACATCTTTCCCATAGATTATATCCAAAGTTATCTTCATGACAAATGGCACAATTCCTTATGTGTTTAGTAGGAATGGAAAATGGCATGGTTGGATTCACAAATGGTTTAATCTTCCTGATTAATACAAAAGAAAGACGCCCCCCTCTCCTAAAACTGATGGCTTTTGTAGGTGTGAAAGATGTAGTGATTCAAACATGAAGCATTTCTTTTCCCTTTCCACCAGAGCCTGTCGTTTTCAGGTTCCAGTCTGTATTATCAAAGGCTGGCGTAAACAGATCCACGGGGGGGTGGAGAGAGACTGGCAGAGAGCGTAGCGTGGAAACCTTAGCTCTCCTTTGTCAGAATAATACATGCCCCTGGTGAGGACTCAAGCCTTTTTTATAGTCTACAGTTACAGAGACGACCTGAACCTCGAACCCTATAGTTAGAATGCTCTGAGAATGTTAAGCCAGGGAGAGAAATGGAGAGTGTAGATGACGAGAAGAGTCTGTCACCACTCTGAACTCTCTTCCCCCCCTCGTCACCCCTTTCTGAATTTGAGTCTCTTCCAGTCCACTCATAACTTAATTTGCTGTACAGGCCGCATGCATTCAGGGCATATGTACATTTGTCCAGTGCGTTTGACAAATTACAGAGGCAATGGAATGTACAATGATAGCTATCTTGTTTGACAACGGCTGCAGGACAGTCCTAGCTTGTGTCAGAAAGAAGATCTTGCCATTGGCCATGTCTATAGCTTTGTGCTCACATCTGTGTATAGCCTTGTGATCAAGTGTTGGCTGTGTTTCTACATTTTTAGGAGAAGTAAATAGATTAGGGCGTGTGCTTACCGAAACTGCCCTTTTTTATGTCAAGTCATGTTAAAGAAGTGAAGTAAAGAGTTCACACTCGTAATGGGACAATGGATGGCCACAGACTTCTGTTTGTTGGCGCACATATCAATAGTTTTAGTGTATTGAACAGGAAGTTAAATAAACATTGTGGGGTTTTTGTGGGTATATTTGCCTCAACAGATAACAAGTGGTTTTATTTCATTTATATTTAAAAAAAAAAATATTCAAAGACAACTATCAGTTAGACACGACACTTCAAAGAATATCTCTTCCATTAGTGTGCTGGTTGTGTGTTTATGTACATTGGCCGCAGGAAACTCATTGCTCCCCCTGAGTAATGTTAAGTTGCTCACACTAGTTCAAAGGGTGTGTGTGTGTGTGTGTGTGTGTGTGTGTGTGTGTATATATCTATCTCTATCTATATCTCAAGTAACATTTGATTGTGGAGAAATGTGAGTCATCTTATCTCCTCAGTATGGATGTGAGGGTCTGTTTTTGTTAGAGTGATCCTTTCTGTAATGAGCGAAAGACAGATTGGTGTGGCAGAAAGGTATGGAAGTATAATAGTGCCAAATGTCCTCAATGCAAAATGGCATGTTGAATTATGTGAATTGAATAAAAACATAATAATAATGCTTGAATTTATAATTGTTGAATTTAGCATTGTTATTTCAATTTGTGTCAAATTGAAATAACAATGCCGGGGGAAAAAAACACAGCATTTATCATGCTTAAATTATTTTTAGCCTGGAGATAATATTCAACCCATTATTTTTCAACCTCACAAATTCAGGTTAAAATTCAGTCTTAACATTAAGTCTTAACATTCACCGTCCAGGTATCACACGAAGAACAATGGATTGCCGATGCACTATTGTATCGTAAATTAGTTTTTTCAATTTGTGTCAAATTGCAATGCAGAAAAATTCAACATGCCATTTTGCATTGAGGACATTTGGCACTATTATACTTCCATAGAAAGGCTACCTTTTAAGTTCTTTATCGCTGTGGAAACAAACTATGGGAAAGGCTAGAATCACAAGTGAAGAGCTGGAGTCATTAAAAATGTTCCTATGTGGCACCAATAAATGTTTGTGTGAGTTTCTCTATCTACTCACAGGGTTCATGAGTTTCCAGTGAGAAGGTTGATTGTGTCAATGTTCGGAGATGGAGCGCAGAGGTAATCATTTGGCTGCTCACCTTAAAGAGGGCACAAAGTTCTCCAGGGTTCAGTTTCCTGTCTCTACATGCGCAAGGACATCTGTCCTGCTGTGTATATAAGTCTGTCTCTGTTTCCGTGTTTATAAAGTTAAACCCCTCGGCCCCACATTGATGCTTTACCTCTCCTTTGAATCCCCCTTCTTCTCCTGCAGCCCTGCAGCTAAATTAGACACTGTGTGAACTCTGGCTTGTGTAACTATGATTGATTACTCATTAAGAATCAAAGCATGACTTTAATAACAAAAATGAATGCGGCATAGCACCCCAGTGGCTGTTTATCAGCAAGCCAACACCACTTAATGGAAAACTTGAGTCATTACAGCATGAAAACAAATGAGTTGGTGGACTTGGCAGCATTCTGGGACCCCGGTAGAGATACAAATATTGTGACATGCTTTCAGGTGAATTTGTGAGTTGTTATGCCTTCGCTCCCCTACCAGAGAAGTTCAAGAGCCTCGATTTATAGAGAGGAAATAAAACTTTTTAATATTTTCTGAGAATATGCAAATAAAGCCATTCTGCTGTATTTCTGTAAATTACACCAATAACCTGCGTCTTTTTTCCTTTTTTCTTTTTTTTACAGTTACCTAACAGTTGGTCAATTGACAACATTATTAACTAAGTACCATTAAGTACCATTCAGAAACATATAATAGGCTATATGCCAGCACTATGTTCAGAGTTTATACTGTATGCCTTCTTATAATTATAACTAATATAATTATATAATATTATAATTATAATTAATTATGTGCATTACTGACTTGTTTTTTTGTTTTTCCTCTCTTACAGAATGAGAAGCCTTTGGGTCATTCTGCAAGCAGGTCCAGCAATATTTCCAAGGTAAGGACAATCTGAATTAATGATATCGAGAGTGGTAAAGAGGAAGAGGTACGGGGAGGGGGAGATAGGTAGAGATAGTGAGACTATCAAGGAAAGTATACAGCCCCCGTCTCTCATTAACTACTTTTACCTATCCTGTCCTCTTGCCCTCTGTTTCC
>JAODLI010073986.1:0-13687 GCA_027575585.1 Percopsis omiscomaycus
ACACACACACACACACACACACACACACACACACACACACACACACACACACACACACACACACACACCTTCATCCTTCAATTCCATATCATTCTCTGTTATAGTAATCTAATGGTCACTTTCACTAGAGCTGACATAGTATGGTTCAGAATGTACTGCACTTAATAAAATATCATTCATTCATTATGGCAAGGGACAACTCATTTGCATAAGCCTTGCGTTTGCTTGCATTTCTTGATTGAGCCAACCTTTTAGAGGACATAAATAAATGTTCACAGGCTAGTAAATTACAGACATGTAATTTGTGACACTACAACCACACGGTGCGCATGTAGCAATTAAAGAAATACGATGTGTAAATGATACTCCAGGTTACAATTGGATTAACTTCACTTCCCAAATGTCCTTGAGTTTACCCACTTAGCAGCTGTTACACAGCATTAATGATTATGTTAATGATTTAAAGCTTTTGTATTGAAGGGCTTATTTCTGGCTGCATGGAATTTAGTTTAGCCCTAATTTGATCTATTGTGGGAAATTTGTTTTTGTTACTCAACCTTTTATCACAGTCCTCAAGGATATAATTATCAGGCCTTTTCTATTATTTTATAGACATTGTCGCACTATAGTTACATCTGATGTCAACTCCTACATGGTATATGGTGATAGCACAGCATACTAAACACTTTCTACCAGTCAAAGTTGTAATACAAACATAGCTTAAATGAGAATTTTCCTCACAACAACGGTACATTATCTGTCTCTGGACTAATAGTCATGTTATCCTTTCAGTGCAAATTTAATGTTGTATAATTATTCAACTATTATACTATAATAGTCTCGCTCCAGTCACTCTCCTGTTAGACAGAGCACCCAGGTGTAATGATGCCGTGATACTTCAGCGGGTCCTATTCTCCAATCAGACCTTTGTAAATAATTAATGTACAGTATATTTACATTTTAATTAATGTGTTTTGGAAAGGATTTTACCATAATACAAATGTTAAAAATATTACATTTGTTATGTTGTCCCTGCATTAGATGTTTACAGTCAAATACAGTCACTGCAGTGTTATAACACCATACGTTGTGACGTACCCTTGCCCTACAGCATATAATTGGCTTCTTGATCGAATGCTTCTTTCTCCTTCCTTTTAAGGCAAGCAAGGGCAGGCTTATTTCCCATCAATGTGTGTTCAACTGGAAGCTACAGGGCACAATCACGCGCAGACACAGTGACGTTTTCTCAGTCACCTCCCACAACTCCATGTCACAGCTTGCGGCAAGCCAATGGCACCCTGTACAGTGCAGGGCAGTCTCTGAGTTATAAGGCTGGCCGGTGAACATGACCGCCCTTGTTTATTTCATTTAATATGTGACTCATTCCATTTTTGGGAGCAAATATATCCTAGTATACTTACTGAGGCAAAGCCTGAACCAAATTGTGTATCTAGTAGTTTTTTGTCCTTTTGATTGTGTCTTTACTATGGTAGCCTGATAAATATAATTCTCAGTCAGTCTGGTAAGATACAGTTATCCCACAATGAACTAGCCTACCACAAGAGATGACTTGTTACGGAGAAAATCTAGATTTGGATAATGTATCCACTAACATCAGGTGGTGGCATCATTTGCCAAATTTGTATTCTTTTAGACTAGCCACCAATTATACATCTTATGCTAATTACCTTTTCCACTGGTTCACATAGTGGAATAAAAAGTAATTAATTCAGATGAACTAAATAGTCAAATTATCATTCAACAAAAAACAGTTTTGGAAGGCGGCAAATTGCATTCTTAAGGTAAGTATTACACATGGAAAAGAGTCATACATTTGAATTTCAAAAATAATCAAGAAAAATTAGAAACCTATTATTAGGTGTTCCAACATTATGCGATCCCCAGTGTTCATGTTCAATGAATGAACAGCGTAGCAACTGTCCATGGTTCTGAAAGAAGGTTAGCCTATCTGTCGTTAAAAGAAATCTAGGGAACATGATAGATTTACTTGCAACTCTATCTGATAATATACTTTACTCTTAATAATTTCATGATATTTCTGTAATTTCACTTTAATGAAAAACAATGGAAACTGGATGTAGCAAGAGCATAATATCGGGACAATTTTACAAGTTGATGGATGGCAGAAATGTCCGTAGGGAAGGTAGCTTTCAAAGGGTCTTGTGAAGTTGAGAAACCCTATCCTACTTACGCAGGAAAATGGAAGCTCCTAATCAATAATCATCGATTTCATTACACTAAAGGAGGGCTCTGTCAAACATACGCGGTGATGCGATCGGTATCAAACAGCCTACGGAATGTATAATTGTAGCGCCACCTGGCTGTTACAAGTACAGTCTGCATTAGCCTACTAGGCTACTACGTGTATACAACTATCGATCAAATGTTGTAGGCTACAAAGCAATTGTGGTTGAAAATGAAATCTCCTTTCATAAACCGTTTCATTTACTGGGAACCGTAACAACCGGAACAACTAACGTTAACCATTTTAGAGCTCACTGCAGCATGTGGGTAGCCTATGCAAGCAATGTGTCAGTAAATTGAGCAGTCACACACAAACGCTTTAAAACTATTCATTTCACGACGTTGTACAGCTATTGGAAACGTGTAGACCTATGCACAACACGTAGCCTAATTTGTCTTATTCGTGCAGCGATAAAAATAATTCATATAAATCGACTCACGAGGCTACATTCATTGAAAGCATCCGCACCATATAGACTGCACATTATTATTGCTTTGGAGAGTTAACTACAGTAAGTTGCAGTAGAGTGAGCAACTAATTGAAGGGTAGCCTACAAGTAAACAGGAATCAGACAAGGAGAATGACAAGCCGAAATCCTACCCTGCGTGGCTCAATGTTCGATGATTCGATAAACCGGGACGTCTTGATTTCCACCGCCACCACCAAAAGTAAGGGCAGATCTTTCTCTCCTCTTGCGTTCTGTGAACTCCTGAAAAGGTAAGTTAAAAGGGGCCTTTCTTCTTAGGCCCAATTCAAGGGGTCCCATTTGGCTAATTATCATGTCCCCATGATAACCCCAACCCCACCGCTCATAACGCGAGAACGATGGTTCTATTAGGCTTACATCCTCGTATGCGCCTGCGCAAAATTAGCTACAACTAACTGGATGGCGGGGAAGGATGTCAGAGATGTGGGTGGATCGTGGATATTTATTTATTTATTTATTTATTTATTTTTACATTTTACAGTTACTTTAGCCCATTTGCTGAAACATTAGGCAGTATCACTTTATACATAAAGCACTCAAATGGTCAAACCTGTAGTTTTTTCCATCTGTGACAACATAGTGAAACAGTATCTGGCAGTCCACTCAGCCATTCCTGAGTTTTCCTCTGGTATAGCCTACTTGTTAGCATGTTTTGGCCCATAACTTATGACCAGCATCAGTTCATTATATGGAAAGAGTGAATTAAGATGAAGTCAGAGAGGTTATTACAAAGCCATCCTAGATAAATGACAAGAAGGGTCATCAGAAGGATTATCAGTGATGAAAGCATTCCAACTGTTTAAATTCAAAATCTGATGAAGGGAATAGAAAAATAGAAAGGTGGAAAATGCTACTGCTATATAAGGTTAGGACATACAGCAGGTACAAAAAATATTTTAGATAAGATAACGATTTATTGATCCCCATGGGAAAGCTCAAGACATTTCTGGAAATTTCTTGTCCATACAAAGTAGTATGGACAATGTGAAAGAACAGTAATAAGATAGTATGATAATGTTATTATCAGTGGTTCATTCATGTTGAAAATGTAGAGAATTAGGTCAATCTCATTATCCACTCCAGGCCACTGGGTGGGAGTAATGCACCATAAAATGCTTGCCGTCGCTCAACATCCCCATATCCGGTCCTACAGTTAAAAAAAAAACCGGTGTGCTGCATGTCAACTCGTGTCTTCATGATAGCATATAATTTTGCAAAATTTACGTGGGTCATAAACAGAAGTAAATCAGCAAGTGTACTTTTACGTTCAGACTTACTTGTTAACTGTAATCTCCTTTCAATAGACGGCACTTGTGACATTAGGCGCTATATGTCAAGTCAACCTAAAAGGCTCCGCAAAGAAAACATGTCGAAAAAAATAATTGGCACTCATAACGGGACTTTTCATTGTGATGAGGTCCTGGCTTGTTTCTTTCTTCGTCAGCTCCCAGAGTACAAGGTAGGCATTCCGTGATTGAGAAGGCGAATGCAAAAGTGAGATTTGCCCTGTGTTTCCCAATCTCCAAAATCATAATTGCACCGTATAAAGTCTGAAAAGGCATATTTACTCTCCAAGCTAAATAGGGAATTTGTATTTATCCAGCTCGTTTTTAATAGTTTCAATGGTTATAACACGCCAATTGGGGGTGCTGTCGAGATGGTTAAAATGAAGAGAAAGCAATTTACCCAAACGCCCCTTGATGTGCATCGCTTCAGTAGTGAGAAAACGTCTGTGGACAAGAAGCTGTTTGATATACAGTAACAAATTTGAAAACACCAACAGTGTAACTCAAGTCTCAAAATAGGTTGCAGATCTGATTCTTTTGTGCCATACCAAAGCATTCTGACAGAATACGTAGGCCTGTGGCTTCTGGAATGACAATGTTTGAGGATTTAGTTTAGCTGAGAGCTGAACACAATTTCTCAAATAACTGGTAATGACTTAAACATTATTGTTATTCAATGCACAGGACGCAGAGATTGTTCGCACAAGAGACCCTGCAGAACTGTCCAAGTGTGACATTGTTGTGGATGTAGGAGGAGAATTTGACCCACAGAGACACCGCTATGATCATCATCAGAGGTATTTGTGAGATTTGGAGATATTGGAGAAATGTCAAGAACAATTTTGCTGGTCTCTTTATTTCCAATGCTAATATCTTAATAGATTTATAGATGTTTTTTCCAGCATTGTTTCATCAATGCCCTATCAGAAATGGGAAGATAGATCCAACAAAATAACCTAACCTCTAGATGTCTGCAATAGCTGACAGTTTGTTTCAAATAAATTAATAAGTAACTGCACCCTAAAATGTGTTTTTTGAGCTGTAAACTAAATAATGGGTCTGAACTAAGATAAGACTAGGGCTGGGTATTGGCAAGGACCTCCCGATACGATACATATCACGATACAAGGGTCACGATACAATTACATCAGGATACATTGCGATACAATATATATTGCGATATTCCACATAGTTCACTGAAAATGTCAAAAGAGAATACCACATTATTTTGTCAGCTGCGTCTGTCATGTTGCATCCAAATTTCACTCTACCAGAAATGGGGGCAGTCACTTCTAGGCAAATAGCCATACTGCCACATCTAGTAGTTGTAGTTCACAGACCGTTTAAAACGAGAATCGATTTTTGAGCTGTAAATTGATGTAGTATATCGCAAAAATATATGTCGAGATATATTGCTGTATCGATTTTTTTTTTTAGTACAGCCCTAGATAAGACACATCAATGCTGGTGTTAATATTGACAAAATTCCCATTTTTATAAAAAAATCTGCATTTTATGGGTTGAAAATGCTTTGAGTTTAATCTTTGAGTTGCAAGAGATTGTGCTGTGTGGAACATGTATCCTTTGCAGAACACTTTCCTCGGGAAAAAAAACAGTATTGTGTTTGGGTCTGAGGAATTGTTGGTGATTGATGCCGGTTGGTGCTTGGTCACACTGACCTTACTGAGCTCAATCGTCTGGCTGCTCACATGCGTGGCACAACATTTCAAGGTGTATAGCAGGAACAAAACGGTGAATATCAATGGCTATTGTGTTGTCATTCTATTCAATGATAACAATGAATCTATTTGCATAAAATTCGAGTGAATGGATATGGCTGTGCAGACGTTTTGTATTTTCACCCTAGTTTTAAACAGTCCTGTTTTCACTGTATCCCTTTTCTGGCTATGAATCCAAACATTAATTATCTCTAGTATATGAGGCTATCCCTTAGCATTATCCCATGTATTTCACTGGGAATACTTTCCTATCAATTTCCACCATGTATAAACAATCCATTTCTTGCTGCTTGTCTGACCAGACTGTCCACTGCCGATTCAACATGTCTGACACATGTCATTGATCATTCAACATTCATTCATCATCATTTAGGGGTCTGATAGCAGCGTATCCAGATCCTGTGTAGACTGGGTGTTGACTGAAGTGCCATAGTGAAAGGTGACTCTCATAGACCTCCTCCTCCTTCTCTCTTTCCATTTCCTGTTCAGGATTTTAATTGCTGATAAAAACATAATGCCCACAGTTTGAGAAATCTCAGAGGGTCTCGTAACGAGAAGAGAGATTGCTTCTGTTATTGCTTCCTTCCCTATAAGAAGCAATAACTATCACCATTGAAATGTGCAACAGCAACCTCTGCGGTCACACATTTCACAATGGTTACACCGGCTTTGATACTTTTTATAATATATAATTAATTTTAATTAATTAAATTTTCCCTGACAAATGTCTTTCTGGAGTTTTTCCAGATGAATACATTTAGATGACCTCTCCTCACGTAGCGTAATTTACCCTTTCCGGCTGTCTAGTCAGCTGCATGTGCTGATGATGATCACAAATTGCTTTTATGAGCACGATGGTGAAGTTATGCCAGAGATCACTTCCTAGCAGGTGGTTAGCAATAATTAGCACTCCTTTTAATCCAACGCCCCCCTGGTGTTGGTTCACATGGCACAGAGCCATTACAGTACGCTGTTTGGGGCCACAAGCTCATGCGACTGTTACATGTACTAGCTAATAATGAGGTGGAACTAGTTGGTTGTGATGAGGTGTATATGTACCAGTGTGGTTTTAAGAAGCTAATAAAAGCATTGGATTCTGTTTTCATCAATCAAAAATCACATTTGAAAAGGAATTATTCAACAATGGCAGTGTATGTAAATTATACATTGCAGAGGAGCTACAATTATTGACTTGATGCACTGCCCAGCTGTTTGAATACAAAGATTGCCTCTCTCTATGTTAATTTCGATTGGAGTTTTAGAACACCTGTCTTTTGACACTTGTGACATCCAGATGGTTTGTTGTCTTAAGATCGGTCGTTCAGTTAAAATGTAAATGGTTATTTCCGTGTTCCGTGCCAGTTCAATATGAGAGCCACAAATCTAATGCTCTATGTTGCCTAGTGTATGTCTTCAGAATGTCTATTTTCTGTCTCCCACCCAGAGCCATTTCCTTACAACCCATGCAGAGATGCCTTAGCTTCGTCCAATGAATTTACTAATGGCAGTGATTACCCCCCACCTCCTGAGCTACCCTCTCACTCATTTAATGTTCAGCTCCATGCTGTGCTGTAGTCCAAGTGTCTTAATTAGGCCAAGTCCCAATGAAATGACCACTGACCAGCATTGGCCTGCCCGTCTCAGCACATTGCCTAGCGGTGGTCCCCATAGCGGCTCTTTATTGATGTCTGATCCACATTAACACGACTGTCAACCTGCTCGCTGTCTCGTCACAATCTCTCACTCATCACTTAGATACCTGATGCATACTGATGCACAGATAATATCAATGTCCAGCTGAAAAATTGTACTGAAAGAGTTAGATGAATGTTTTGTTAACAAATATTTATTTATCTATATTTTTATTTGGGAGTATCATTATCAAATGTTGCCAACTTTCCCATAGGTGATGTAACCTTATCTCTTAATTTACTGCATCTCTTGTATTGACAAATACAGCCATGGAAAAAAAATGTAAGAGACCACTGCATATTTAAAAAGAATATAATAATATATTTACATATAATAATATATTTATATATAGTACAGAAAAAAGCATAATATATATGTAATATGCCCAGGAAGAGTAGTTTGTTGCTGAAAATCAGACTTAACAATAAATACACCCTACCCCTTATAAGTTTCTACAAATGAGTCAAAGTTTTTTTTTCCACCACATCTTCTTTTTCTCCCTCCAGGACGTTTGCAGAGAGCTTCCACAGCCTGTGTCCTGAAAAGCCATGGGTGACCAAGCTCAGTTCAGCTGGCCTTGTCTACTTACACTTTGGACGTCGCCTGCTGGCCCAACTGACGCAACGAAAAGAAGATGACAGACAGGTGGAGGTGCTTTTTGACAAGGTGAGGCGAGCAGGTAGACCCAACAATGTATGGTGATGAGGGGGGTGATTGTTTTATTCATTTTAATTCATTCACTTATTTTGGATCTGTGAAAAAAACCTTCCTATGGCTAGTATTCTATACCTGCTCATTTTGACTTTTAGCATGAAGATGAGTTCAACAGCCCTTTCAACAACATCTTAACAGTTACTTAACAGACTTTTGCACTGTGCCAAGGAACTGCAAACAATCTAGAGCCTATGTTCAGAGACCTAGCCTTCTCCCGTTGATGCCTTCTCCCATTGATGCCTTCTCCCGTTGCTGCCTTCTCCCGTTGATGCCTTCTCGGCTTTGCCCCTGCTTCCTGCAGCTGTACGAGAACTTTGTGGAGGAGGTGGATGCTGTTGACAACGGCATCTCCCAGTATGACGGGGAGGCCCGCTATGCTGTTTCGACCATGCTGAGCTCACGTGTAGGCCACCTGAATCCACAGTGGAACAGCAAGAGTCAGGACACTGAGGTGTGTATGCAGGCCTGTGTTTTTTGTGTAACATGACAGAAGGGTAAAATCTCATTATGAAAATGAACTGAAATTAACAAGACGAGATTGAAACATCAGGAGATTCTAAAGTCCACTGATGTATTTTACATTACACCTGCAAGCAAGTGAATGCAAGCGGCGATATGTCTGTCTGTTCAGTGTGTCTGTGCAAGATAAGTAGACAAAGTTCTCATTTGATTTGGATAAAAGTCTTAGTTTGCAGATGAATGCTAAACTTTGTTCATATCAGCCTCATGGTGGAGCTCAAATGCGACTCACCATATGCTAGCAGATTCAGACACCAAGCATTAAGAGTTCCACTCTGGATTTAATGTGTGTATATTAATGCAAGCTTATTTATCGGAACACAGTTTTAATAGGCAATGTGAGTCTAGGAACCCACTTCAATAGACTCTTCCTGAGTCAATACATGTGAATCAGGATTTGATAAATGGGACCCTGTTCAATATCCTATTGGCATCTGTTGGTAGTGAGCAGGCAATCACATAGGAGCCTGTGTATTTATTAGGACTATTCTCTTACTTACTGTAGGCTGTAGTGTGTCTTAAAGGTCTATGGAAAAAATAAGAGAGATATTGTTGTCTGCTGTATTTATGGATGCATTGGGCACATTCAGTGCTTCTGTTTGAATTTATGCCAAACTAACACAGCAAAGCAACCCCGTATTATACTGTATTCCTGTTTTGTAAAGAAAAATAGAGCCGGCAGAAGGCAAACAACTGTTTGATGTCTATATGGTCTTTTTATAAAAGAATGTTGATTTCAAATGTCCTATTGGGACATCGCACCGAGGGTAATATAGTGGAGTAGCTAATAGCCTACAGCTCATAAGTTTTACAGTGAAGAAAATACAGGTGCAGTCTATTTTCTGTAGTCTCACTCTCATTTGGAGAGGAAGATAAATAATAGTTGCACATATATGCGCTGGTGCTGCTGTTTTTTTGTCTTTGATTAGTATGGGAGACAAACGGCTGAAAAACAGCCCCTGTGTTCTCCAGCCTTTCTTGAGGTCTCTCCAGCCTAGCACTGTGTATGTATTTTGACTATGCCAGCCTTTTGTTCCATTCTCAAAGCTGTCTCGGTGGAGTTTGTTTCCTCAAATTTCAGTTTAAATGAGTGCAGTTATTGTGTGTCATTAGCTGCAGTTAGATGAGTCGCATTCTTTCTCATTTTGAGTGAAATCAAGCTAAATGACAATATCCATAAATGTTTGAGTGCTGAGAGTCAGGATAGTGTTATGGTTAGGGTGGTCATTTCTCCCCTGTAAATTTGTGGGTTAGATCTCTAACAAGCCCTCCTTGAGCAAGATGCCTTAAGGCCAAAGTATACTTTTCACATATGCAGAACATCCGCTTACCTCCCAAATGTTTTGTCCACACTGACCTGTGCGCGTCGACTGTGCAACACTGAGTGTGCACTAATAGCACTATGTAGGCCGGGCGGGGTATCAAAGTACAGTGGTAGTGCGCATGCGTTGAACTTGTGCGGTGTGACGCGTCCACAAGAAGAGAAAGTGAAGTTGAAGAACCCGAGCGCTCGTCCGTATCTGCGTTGCTTGAGGCCACGCTTTTGGTAGTATACTACCATTATTACTTGTAATTGTACTTACTGTATGTTGCTTTGGATAAAAGCATCTACTAAACTCAAATAAGGTGTCGTGTTTACATGCACAATATATCCTTTTATTTTGCCATTATCTGTTTATTGCTTTTATTGCTTTTTTATATGGAATCGGCAGTTTTATTACAGCGTACTACTCTGCATTTATTTAAAGGGAGAAGGTGAGACCAGGATGAACCTTACCCCAGGTGACCCAAACATACCCCCTAAGACCTAAGAGGTCTGTGGAAGACTTTCTCCCGGAAACGAATGAACATTACTTAACATACACAGAAAGAGTGTAGCTATTCTAGCCATAGAAATTGCAGGAGCATTTACATGTTTGTCAGATTATAAAAGATTTATAGCACCCCCTTGAATGAAATTTGATTTAGTTTTTTCTCCGATCAAGGTTTTACATGAGGCCTTTTTTATTTTTATTGGGCTATTTATTGGGCCAATTATTAATAGAATAAAAGGCAGACACAGCTATTGTCTGTACATGAAAACACCTGGCATGTCTGAAGATGCTTATTCTTCCCGGATTACCAGATGTAGCCTATTTCCACTTCCATTTCCTATTTTCATTTCCACTTCCAAAAGGTATATTGAGACTTGACATTTATAAGCAGTGGACAATCACTGAGCGTTTTCCCCACAGCTTGAGGCACGTTCTTCTTACTTTATCTCTCTCATTCAGACCGTTGATGAGGCTTATGGCCCTTTCAGATGGGTCGCGGCATGTGCTGTGCTCTCCGCTAGCTTGAGTGCAGACTTCTCAGAGGTGTTCGAGGAAGTCACGGAATTCACATACACACAATATTAGCTTTTGCTCAATTTTGACTTCAATCATGGCTTGCTGCCTCATTTTGGCAGTGATGCGAGCTCAACGAGCAACGTGCCGTCGTTGCACGGCGAAAGCCAATGGAAATAAAGGGTTTCGGAGCGCAGTTGTCTTATTATCTTGTTCATTGCAATGTATATGACATCAGTGTGTGCTTGTTGTCTAGGAGGGTTTCAAGAAGGCCTTGGCGCTTGTAGGAGAGGAGTTCCTGGATCGTCTGGACTTTTATCAGAACTCCTGGCTGCCGGCCCGGGTTGTGGTTGAGGAGGCTTTTCAGAAGAGACATCAGGTACAAGACAGTCCAGATTGACATACATACACTCTCAAAATATATGTAATTCACCTTTTTCTTTTAGTAAGATACAGTATACCTGATAAATTTGTCATTAATATATTTTCTATATTTAAAATCCTGATGTCAGTATATTTGTCAATAGCTGAATAGGTCATCGTCAGCTGATGTCACTTAAAATAGTGACATCAGCAGTCATGTGGGCTAGCTTAGTTTCTAAGCATCATCGTTAACCGTTTCAAAATGAATTACCAAGAGCCAGTCCTAACATACCATGGAGCTGAAAGGATAGGATTTTTATATAATAATATAGAGGCAAACGAGATTTTAAAAAATGCGCCTGAATTCTATACAAAACTCGTTTAAAGATGGCAGCATCGCCCCCATGTGTATGTTCTTGGCATTTATTGGGTTTTGCTCTCGTCTGCAGGTAGACCCCAGCGGAGAGGTGCTGGTGTTCAAACAAGGTGGGTGTCCCTGGAAGGAGCATTTGTTTCACTTGGAGAAGGAGCTTCAGGTGGAGGTGCCCATCAAATTTATCTTGTACCCAGACCAGAACGGACAGTGGAGAGTCCAGTGTGTCCCTGCCGGGCTCCACACCTTCCAAAACAGGTTGGATATAGAAAAAGTGTGTGTGTGTGTGTGTGTCCTAATCCTCATGATGTAATTCACAGCAGACTTTTACAGCAATAAGTATATTAGGAAATAACAAACAAACGTGATGGAATTTAAATCTATATCAGAGAGTGTTGTTGTTTTTTTGTGTTTTGTTGGTAGGAAAACAATATAGTGACACCGGCACAGCTCTGGGGGGTCTCAGTTGTGTTGATTTGGGTTGTGATCAGCTGACCGTGTCACATATGATTTACATAACTTTCATGCTCATTAAACCATTTGACAACAAATTGTCTAGGGTTGATTTGTCATCCCAGAAGAGACTACAATGACTGAATGTTTACTGGATGAAGTATAATTAAGGCTTCTTATTTGCATTTCCTGTCCTCTCTGAAGCCTTGAACCTGTCTAAACAATGTCAAAAGAGTGCACAAGTCAGTAATCAGATTTAATGTCACTAAACTACCCCTCTGATGTAAGTGGTTGTTTTTGTCTGTGAATTAAATTTAGCCACCGTAGCAAAGCTACAGTACAAACGTATGCTTATTTTGCTTATATGTTAAATAACACTATACAACTCCATTTGAATGCAAGACATAACAAATCAGTTGGTAGACTGTTTAGACCAGGGGTTCCCAAACTTTTCAGCCCCCGACTCCCAAAACAGTGCCAGAGGCTCGCGACCCCCACTATCTACGGAGCTGGTTGAAGCATACAAACACTGCGCAAAAGTGAAGTATTACTTTCTATGGCCTCTGTTGGTTATGAGCTTTTTTTTATGCTGAGAAAACGCACAATATAAGCACTCATCATAAACGGGTAGAGAGAGTTGGAGATATACAGCCATGGATAAAATTAACAGGCCACTGCCCATTTTTTAAAATATAATATATTTTTTACATTTTTTACATTTATATTATTATATTTACAGGAATATGCAGTGGTCTCCAAATTTTTTCTGTGTATGTAGAATGCAACAGTGAAGCTTGTATCCATATTTCTAAGTGTGCACACCAGTACATAGGTTTGTGTGTTGAGGTTGTACATGCGCGCATGCCCCTTGGGACCCCAGCTCCTCTAGTAGAGAACAGCGGGACTCACAACAGATTGGAGGATAGCTTTTCTTAGCATTCCATCTCACAGTCACATACGCTCACTCTCCCCTCACAGTGAAATCACTGGCGCAAAAATAATAGAACCTTTTGCAATGTGAGTTCATAAAAAATTGGAAAATAAAATGTTATTAAAATACGTTTGTTTTGAGACAAATCATACTCAAGCTTGTAAATTTCTACTTAAATGTCATACTTTTATTTATTTTAGGTCATATAAAAGTTGATTTATTTCAGTAATTCCATTCAAAATGTGAAACTCGGATATTATATTCATTCATTACACACAGACTGATATATGTCAAATGTTTATTTAATTTAATTGTGATAATTAAAACTAACAACTAATGAAAATCCCAAATTCAGTATCTCCGAAAATTTGAATATTACTTAAGACCAATAGAAAAAAAGGATTTTTAGAAATGTTGGCCAACTGAAAAGTATGACCATGAAAAGTATGAACATGTACAGCACTCAATACTTAGTTGGGGCTCCTTTTGCCTGAATTACTGCAGCAATGCGGTGTGGCATGGAGTCGATCAGTCTGT
>JAODLI010073987.1:0-13687 GCA_027575585.1 Percopsis omiscomaycus
CATAGTTGTGGATCTTATATTGCATTTCTGTCACTAGAGCCTCTTAAATATTACACACTGGTCCTTTAAGCAAGATGCCTAACCCCTATATGCTCCATGTAATAGCACCATGTAATTGTAAGTCGCTTTGGATAAAAGTATCTGCTAAATGATGTAATTGTAATCCTACTCAGGTGTTTTGGGTTATAATACAGTTCACATTCAATAACAAGGTAGCCTACTTCACTAGAAATTGTTCTATGCAAGAAGCCTGTTTTGTGCTTCATCTGTTTAGCATGGAGTAAATGTGTAATAATTCATAGAAAATGACTTGTGATTACTGGAATAATGAAAAACCTTCACAATTTTCCTAAAGATGTGAACTGTGAATAATAATAAATTTGATTATAGGCCTTTTACAAATCAAACCCTTTCCTAACCCCCACCTACATGTGACAATGCTTTTTTTGGTCTGGTAGAGGTAATTGTGGTTATACATTAAACTTAACTCTGATCTTATTAGGGGAGGCTATATATGGCTCACTAGATTTAATATAGGAGGATGTTAAGCCTGGGCCAGTAATCTTTTAAGCCAATTTGCAGCATTATTGCATAATATTGTTTTTACACAGGGTCAAAGGGGGTCCACTTTTGGACACCTGTGAGTGATAAAGATAAATAAAGATATAGTTGATTATATAGCAGATTTTTTCAATCAGTACCCATTACAATCTGGATGATTATGAAACAGAATATAATTAGGTTTTTTTCAGTTGCTCTTTTCACACCAAGTCATGGTGCAGGTCTAGCATTCTGACTTACCTCCTTTACAGGAGGTAAGTGAACTTGCCATTATAAAAGTTGTCTATAAAATGAATATCCCTATTAGGTCATTGAAAGTATCTTGTGACTGTGGGGTCTGTGGGGACATAAACACACATCCTCATAATACACGTCACACAGATGACCCAGTACACACTATGAATCAAAGTGCTGATTAAAACTCATATAAGGGAGTTTATTTGTTTACAATAACAGCAGTGACTGCATGCAGCAAATGAAATGATAGATTTCTCCTCCACAAGAATACTGAGATCACAAAACAAATTCAAAAAAAAAAAGCCTTGAGGGAATGGGGCAGTGTGCTGCCTTGAGATGAAAGAATGCCAAGAAAGATTATACAAAAATAAAAATAAAAGCTGATCAAAAAAAGAATTTCCTCTCGTCTCTAGAAGAAGGCTGAGAGGTCCCAGCTGTCTGCTGTCAAAGGCCAAGAGGAGAGAGATTACAGGGCCTGAGAACTGGGATTGGGAATTTATATTACACACACATGAAGACATCTCATGGAGACATCTGGTGAATAGGGTGTTCTCTCAAAGAAGAATCTCTATTGCGGTGTAACAGTTACGTGTTTGCAGGAAAGAGCAATTTTCTTATTAAAACTGTATTTAAGCATTTTAGTAATTTATGTAACCTCTTTCTATTTATGTGGCTCCCTCTTTTACTCACTTGACTCTTGTCTTGGTGAAGGACGTTTTTTAGAGTTAACAGCAGAATAAAACGTGTAGACCTACGTGACATTATGGCAACTATGGGCATAAAGGACTATGGCCTATTGTCACAGAGAGACCACTCTCAGTTTCAACTATAGCCTACAAGAGATTTGTGATGTATTTTTATTAGAATAGATCTTACTGTTATAGGCTATGTAGGCCTATGTTTTATCACCCACGTATGTTCTTTAAATATTTTTTTTTACTCAAAATGCAGAGACACAAGCCTACGAGGGGAAAAGGAAAATGAGAGGTTTGCAAGCAACAGGAAAACCGCTATGAGAACACATTCCAGGCAGACCGCGTACGAGACAATAAGGGGTGGGACAAAAATTGTATATTTAAAATCTGTAATCTTGCCTTTGGATCAGGAACATAACAACATTTTCTCCTACTTATTTAGATAGCGCTTAGAATGAGCGGTTATATGTGAAGTTCACAAAGCGGAAGAAGTCTGGTCTTATTCCAAACCTCTGTTTCGTGTTTTCAGTTTTATCAGTCCTGATTTGGACCGAGATACAGTTCGCTCTGCGCCGTCCGGCTACGACGTGGTCGCCAATCCATTTTGGCACATCTCACATATTTCTGGATTTTAGCAAAAGCGATAGACTAATGGGCTGAGATTATCTTTCGGTATAAATAGAGCATACAAACGAACTTTGACAGACCTCAAAATCGTCGTGCGCAAAAAGCGAGCATTCATCGTGAGTTTACTGTATTTAGCATATTGGAACCTTTTTGTTGTGTAAAAGACCCATTAGAAAAAATGAAGTTTCGCGTATTGAATGCCTTTTTTGAACTCCACTAAACTACAAAGGACAAGTGAGAGAAAACTTTGACATGGCAGACGCGTGGCGCGTGGATCTGTCACCTCTATAAAGAAAATAGGTAATGTACAATAACAGCAATGTTGTGTGACCGTATTTTGTAACAACATGCCTAACAAATGTCCTGTAACTTAAATACATTCATCAGTAGTCTAGTAGAAGCCACGTGCTATAGAACATCTGAAGGACCAACAGGTGATAGTTTGAGGCGAGCCTACCTGGTCTGTGACAATAAGCAGCATAATTATGCAGCATATGGAAAATACAAATAATTTTGACTATGATTTAGTCATTCTGTTCACTTCCCTATGTTGTATTAATTTGCCTTATTCCATTGTGGGTTTTATGCCCATCACAGAGGACGTTTCATGTAGGCCTAAGGGCAGGCTAATGTGTCCTGTATGTTTTATTGTGTATTATTATCCTATATGACATAGTTAATTGCTTCTGGCACACATTATTGCAAAACAGTGTAGTGTTTATTTTAGACCCCCTATAGTGAGGGGACTGGATACCTTCAGGTGAGACTTAAGCATTCTGGAGCAAAGTTGGCCTATTTGCTGAAAGACATTTTTTGGGCTGCATTATATTTATCACATGCACACACACACACACGCGCACATGCACGCACGCACACACTGTGTGTTCTTTTTGCTCTCATTTCATCTATAGCTTTCACTCCCCCACCACTACTCATGTTCTATTGCCTTGATGGAATCCACCTGGACTGTTTCAAGTCAGGTGCTGCAGGTAAAACGTATAGACGTGGAGCTCTGTGCCATGAATGGCAGTTCTCTTTTCCCCACAGGTGTGGGGACTCTTACCCTCATAGCACAACCGGTTTCCAAGCTTAGAGGTTAAACATTCATGCACTCAAAAAGAAGAGCAAGCGTATTTGATCTCTTAGACATTCATTCTGCCCGAGAACACACTATTGCATGTGACAGCATGCACACACTAAGTGAGGCGTAAGACCTGCTAAGCCCAGCACTGTTGGTGAAACAGTCATTCAATCAGGCATTCCAGTTTCTCAACACAACATGGGAGTAGTCAAAACAATGAGTGGATCACAGGTTTAGCATTTCACAAACTATGCATCACAGAAAGTTGTGATGAATTCAGAGTATAAGAAGACATTCGCCTGTCTTTGCTGATATTACTCAGAACGGGAGTATGGAACCACAGCACTATTACAGAATTCATGTCTATTTTCGGGCCACTGGGGGCAGGGGCGCAAATGTGGGTCCCTGGGAACAATGGGGGCATGTGCATTTGCCAACATGTACGTGCATGTTAGTGGAACAGTACGGTACTCCCCTTACGGAATGGTACCGTGAGGGGAGTTGGTCTAAGACTGTATCAAAAAGATATAGGCAGAGACTGGTGGTTATACTCTATTCTTCGGCCTTGTGCAGGAGCAAACAGAACCAACTTCAAGATGGTGTGCCCCCCAACCTTTGGTTCTCATGTGTTACTGCAGCACTGAGCAAAGCCATTAAGCAATACAAGCCACCATCATTTATGCATATTAGGGCTGTGCTAAAAAATCGATACAGCAATATATCGCGATATTTACTTTTGAGATATACTACATCGATTTCCAGCTAAAAAATCAAGTTTTATTTTATTTTATGTTCACGTTCACGGTGTGTGAACTACAACCTCCGTTCCTATACATGTCGCAGTACGGCTAGTTGCCTAGAATTGATGGACCCCATTTCTGGTCGAGTGAAATTTGGATGCAACATGACGGACGCAGCTGACAAAATTACAGCGGCTCCTTAAAAATATGAAGCCGATGTGTGTTATTTCAGCTCTGTTTTTACATTTTCAGTGAACTATGTGGAATATCGCAATATATCGCATGTATTGTATCGCAATGTATCGTGATGTAATTGTATCGTGAGCCATGTATCGTGATGCGTATCGTATCGTGAAGTCCTTGCCAATACCCACTCCTAATGCATATGTGCTTCATCCATTAAAGTGGCTTTCAATATGTATCACAATGGTGGTATAGTACAACACAGCCTGAAAGTAGCTGTTGGTAAACATGGAATTTCATGGTTATTGTGGGGCAATCAAGCACTATTTCTGCTCTGGTATTATGGAGGTTTACACTTTATTACGAAATACAATGCTCAAATCAGGAGGCGTTTGAAATACAATGCATATGCTGCTCCCTCGGCTTGAAATCAGAATCTTCGAGAGCTGGTCTCACTGGATGCATTTAAAGTAATTCTAAATGACTTTAAGGCAGGCACATCTGGCTGTAGATGTTTTGATTGTTTCATATTGCCCTAGTTTGATCCCTGATATTGATGTCTTTTGACGAATATTGATGAATATTTCGATATATTATGATTCTGTAATTTATTCTTTATTTTCATTGTAAATTTATGTTTTTATGTCTGCAACCCTGTTAATTGTGCTGCTGCCTGTCTTGGCCAGGACACTGAGCAGGAGTTTTAATCTCAACTAGATCTTCCTGGTAAAATAAAGGTTATATACAACGATAGCTACTAGAGCTTACACACAACCCACACTACCTCTGTAGGTTTGTAGAGGCCTAATATAGGGAAAGTTTACTGTAGTGTTTACTGAGGTTACTGGGACAAGCTAGCAAAACCAAAACCAACCACAGTCTTTGCCTCCCTTGGTCAAAGCGTTGCAGATGAGAGGAAGAGATGACAATAGATCTTATCCCATTGGTGGCGTGGGTGTAGCAGACTAAAGCAGAGAGAGGAAGTGTGTTGGAGCCTAAAGCAGTTAGCCTATGATTGAGAATGTGATTGCAGTACACATTTCTGCCCCTATGTTAGACAATAGCATGTCTAGAAGAGAAAGCTGTTGTCCCCTGCTGAGAATATGGTATTGCTCTGGGTGGAGGTGTGTTCTTGCTGTCTCCTCCACTGGGCCCCCGTGGCACATGAAACTACAGTATTGCATCCAAGCTAGAGAATATTCATCCTTGGGTCAGGATAGTCTAGTGGTTGGGTGTTGGGTTCCCAGCCAGAAGGTTGTGGGTTCAAGCCCCAGAGTTGACCTACCTGTAAACATCCTTGAGCAAGATGCCTAACCCCTACATGCTCCATGTAATAGCACCATGTAATTGTTTTTAGTTTTGGAGACATGTTTTTGTCCCTACCGTTTCACTCAACTCCTCCTCAACAATAACGTACTGCATATTTGTAAGGTTTTAGGGTTTATCTCCTAACACTGCTGTCACTGCAGTCAAGTGGTAATAACGACTTACTTTATTCAGATTTGTATTGAATTCCTCACCTATGATACACAGAGAACTGAGTGGGAACACGACGCACGTTTGTGTCAGGCAGCACAGTAATGTGTGCTCCACCTTTAGGCACAGCTGAATCCCCGCTTGCGTTACCCTCGGCAGTGCAGACCCAAACAATGTGCAGATCCAAGTCTCGCTAACTAGCCGGGTGCGGCCCCTCAATGGCAGGAAGCATAGCCATCAATATTTACTCTGCGAGCGGGGCAGTCAAAAAGCCCAGAGGCCTGGAGCCTAGGTAGTAGAGTACAAGCGACGTCTCCTACACAGACGCGCCTCGCAAGCGCTAAGTGGCCGGACATTGTGCTGGTCCAGCAGTGTTTCCTCAGGAGCCATGTCCTTCCCACTTCAATTACAGTGCAGGCAGACAGGCTGGGCCCTGGCGCTGTGTTGTTTTCGACCTCACAGCTTCCGTCGCTGAAGACGTAAGGCTGTGTGGGTGCACTCTGTTATTGCTGTCATGGGGGACAGTTGGATCTGGGCAGGTGGAGATGGATTCCCACAAAAACGACTTGGTTCCTCATATAGTGTTCGGACCTGACATGCTCATTTATACAGAAATACAGATTTATACAGATTTTCTCATAATCTCATAAGTAGGACAGTACTGACTATTGTAGATCTTCATTGTTACATAATGCAATTTCTAATATACGATTGTTTTGTTTCTGGGTTGTGTGTTGTGTGTCACAGAGATGGGGAGCTCTACTCTGTTCACAGTGCTGCTGGTTGGCGTGTTACGGTGGAAAGTTGCTGTCCATGCAGGTGAGAGAACACAGTGGGATAAAAACACACAACGACACTCTGACCCTTTATTGACAGCATGATAGATGGACAGTGTTAACTGTAGTAGGAACTTAGCATTCTATACATTCCACGCACCCATTAATAATAGGCCCCGGGATGTTTGTCGATTGCGTTACAAGTACAGAGGTAGAGGTGCGGAGGGATTGCTGTGTGTGTGTGTGTGTGTGTGTGTGTGTGTGCACGCACTGCCATGAGTTTGTTGGGGAATTTGCTAAGTGCAGATATAGATCTGGTGCTAATGTGGCGGGAACAACAAGAAAAATGAAATGGGTGGTTCGTGCTGTCCTAGCTGACCTGGCGTCTGTTTTCCTCAAGCACCTTTCTGGGGCATTTACAGTAATACAACATTCAGACTGCACAGAATCAGCCCAATCTTACATTGGGTTGTTTCCATTGCAGACAAATGTGAAGCATTGCACACAAGTAGAATGGTGGAAACAATGAACAGGCGCCTTTGATGTCGGCAGAGAGCTGATGTAGCATGTCAGTTTATTTGCCTATAAAGTGGCCTGGTGAACTTTACCTTGCGGTGTGAGTCGCCTGCCCACAAAGACAAGATTATAGATAGTGGTCAACATTTGGAGAGACAAAAATGTTTTGCGGTCTGTCACGTGCCAAGACGCTTTCGCAAACGTTCCTTTAGAGCAGAAAGAGGTATGACCTCTTTCTGCTTTCTGACTCATATGTATCATTCTTTCTTTCACAACCTTACATTTCTCTATGTCTGACTGTCGCTTTATATTATAGACAGGCGCCCCATATACCACATAAAATGGAAAAAAGCCCTGCTAACTGCACAACCTCTGCAGCCACTGCAGGAGATATCTTGTGGCTACCAGGAAATGTAGTTAACATATCTCTGTCTATTACACGAGAGTTTCCCCTTGAGGCAGCCAAGGTCCTATTACTAGCATAGAATCTTTTTGATTGAGTTCCTTTCCTTTAGTTCCATCATTGGCGTCTTCTGCAGAATGTAAGTTCATTGTGTCACACGTGTGCTTGTGTTTGCATACAGTACCCTCATGTGTGTGTCTCACTCTCACTCTCATTCCTGCATTGCCTGCTACCTCCACACCCTGAAGATGAAGGTCTGTGGTTGTGCACGTGCGAGAATGAAAAAGACACGTGTGTGAACGGAACCTGTCGAGGAGACATCTGCTTCTACTCCAGGGTCCAAGGCTATGAGGAGAGAGGCTGCTTCTCCAGGGCCAACTTCAAGGAGAACTGCTACACCAGCTTTGAGCACTTCTTCGTTCACTGCTGTAAAAGCAACCACTGCAACAAATTCATCACACTACCTCCGGATATAGGTCGGTGCTCAAGGCTGTTGGTTTAAAGTACACATGCAATGTCCGGTTTTGCGTCTCTGAACGTCTCCGAAAATAAGTAGCTGGCTCCTCCTTGTGGCCAGTTGAGATACTTGTGGCCTGCCAATATTAGCCTTTTAATGGCACTGTAATTGAAAGTCTAGTCAATAACCCACCAGGGTGGGTGAGTTATACCTAGTTTTTTTTTCAAGATGAAAACGCAAAAGCGTGGTTTTGTCTTTCTCTCCGTGCGCCTGTGTGTCCAGTGGTAACACCTGAAGAACCAGAGAGCAACGTGGTGCTATGGGTGGTCGTGCCTCTGTTGCTACTGCTATTAATGGCTGTGGGAGGCTGCGGCCTGCTGCTGTGGAAGCGCTCCAGATGGACAGACTGCAGGCTGGGCAACCCTGAGGACCCTGAAGTGACCATGCTCAAGGTGCCCAATGGCGATGACCCTACATACGGGGTAAGAGTCAATACATACAAAATCTTCTTTCATTCATTTGTTATATTTTATTTCTTTTTTTGTTTGTTTTTCATATTTTTTGGACTGGTGTTTATGTCTGTTTATATATGCTTGTTATTGTATTTATTATATTTTTTTGTACTTCTCCTGTTTGTTCTTTTTTTCCCTACATTCCTTCCTTTCTGACTCTGCCATTCTCTCTTCCCCTCTCGCCTTTCCTCTCTAGGACCTCTTCGATCAGTTCTGTACGTCAGGCAGTGGGACTGGGCTGCCTTATCTGGTCCAAAGGACTATGGCCAGGCAGATCTCACTAGTGGAGTGTGTTGGTCAGTGTGTTTTTTCCTTGTCTGTCCCTCGGTATTAAATCCATCCCACACACAACAGTGCTTATCCATCCTCCATATCAGTAATTCATGAACAGTCCAATAACAACATGGTTCTGATGTGCTGTCGTGTCTGTTTGTCTGTCCCCAGGAAAGGGACGGTACGGTGAGGTATGGAGAGGGACGTGGATGGGGGAGAGTGTGGCGGTCAAGATCTTCTCCTCCAGGGACGAGCAGTCCTGGTTCAGAGAGACGGAGATCTACAACACCGTTCAGCTCCGGCACGACAACATCCTGGGTATAGCCCCATCGATGTGTCATTCTACTGATTTCTCCTCATCAGTAGTTTAGGATCAGTCATAGTATTATATGTATATTGTGATATTCTGCAAGTTATTAAAGATAATAGATAATAATATCCTATTTTCTCTGTAGGCTTCATAGCCTCTGACATGACATCCAAGAACTCCAGCACCCAGCTGTGGCTCATCACACACTTCCATGAGCTGGGCTCCCTCTACGACTTCCTGCAGTACAGCAGTTTGGACCCCGAGAGCTGTCTGAGACTGTGCCTGTCTGTGGCCTGTGGGCTGGTCCACCTCCACACTGAGATCTTCAGCTCCCAAGGCAAGCCAGCTATCGCCCACCGAGATCTGAAGAGCCGCAACATCCTGGTCAAGAGGAACGGACAGTGTTGCATCGCAGACCTTGGTGAGGGCTGGGTAAAGAGAACAATGTAAATAATGTGAAAGTCTTATAGCCCAAGTGTTTCCACTGCTTGGGGTGGAGTGAATACAAAGTTTCTGTTTGATGCTGAATTCTGCCTTCTCTGGTCTTTTAAGTTGTTTTTAGGTTGTGAATAGAAGTGGACGTTTGTATCTATCTCTACTCCATCCTCAGGTTTGGCTGTGATTCACTCTCAGTCCACTGATTACCTAGATGTGGGGAACAATCCCCGCGTGGGTACCAAGCGCTACATGGCCCCAGAGGTGCTTGATGAGAGCATTCGCATGGACATCTTCAAGTCCTACAAACAGACGGACATCTGGGCCCTGGGCCTGGTCTTCTGGGAAATCACCCGCCGGACCATCGTCAATGGTAAACAGACACCATCACATACTAGTGATGCATTTCATCCATAGAGACTTGAGAAGTGCAGCACATGGTATTCATGACTTGGTATACCAGAGCACAGCTTCTCAGACCTTCGCTGCATAGATGCAATCGTAGCCGGCCATTCAGACGGGAGGCAGAAGAGACGTTACAGAGATTCACACAGTAATGCGTCTCCACACACTGATCCATTATGCATCCCGCTGAGCACATAATGAGGCTTGTTTCATGGCTGTCCGTGCCTGCTAGAATATGTGTAGGAGGCAGTTAGCCCCATGTCTCTCAGCACTGTTCTCCATTCTGGGCCATCTGTGTCTGTCTCTACTATCCGCGCTCATGATTAGCGCTCCAGTAATTATAAACAGTCTTATCTGGTGTCAGCACTCACTCTCACATAGTCCAGACAACCGCGCACACAAATGCACAATCACGCACACATGCAGATGTGCGATCCCACACCAACGCACGCCTTACATTGTGCAGACTTTATACACCCACGCACACAAGTGTATTTTCACGCGCACACACACACATACTTACAGTAGACCTCGTAGAACTCATCCTACTATAGTCACCAGAGAATCGGTATCTATCCCTGTTCTCTTGTTAAGTCCGATAAACGTTACGTAACATCCACTTGGGCATGTCAGGAGCTAGCTATGTCAGTAATATACTGTATGGAGAGAGATCTACTGTATTTACACTACACTAACCAGTACAATTATTTTCTGATCATTCTTTTGCCATTTTTTTTGTTATTTCCATGTGTGTAAAAAAAAACAAAAGCACTGATGTGTACTTTTACTCATTGTTTTATGACACATACTGGTTATTCCAGCTCTTATTTTACAAATTTTACTTGGTGTGTGTCTGTGTGTGTGTGTGTATTTTATGTTTTGTGCATATTTTATAGTTCATGTGTTCTTGATATAATTATATTATAAAGTGTGTTGGTGAATGCACTTAATAAACTAGACTGCCTTCGGTGATGCGGAATCTATTCCAGGAAATCCCATGAACCCTCCCTTCCCAGTTATGTGTTACATTTGCCGGCTCACTGCTTGTTGAGTTTCTGTTGGCTTGTGTTCCTGTAGGGATTGTGGAGGAGTACCATCCTCCCTTCTTTGACATGGTGCCCTCTGACCCCAGCTTTGAGGAGATGAAGAAGGTGGTGTGTGTGGACCAGCAGAGGCCCAGTCTGCACAACAGGCTGCACTCTCATCCGGTGAGCTATCAGGATGACGTGAACACATACACACACACACATCATCACGTACATCGTTAGAAATTGCCCGGAGTCCTTCCTTAATCACTCCTTAAATGAGTTCTGATTTTTATATAACTCATAATAGAATATAATAGAATATATTTCATGTCCATTGAACACAGTATTTTATCATTGTCTCATCTGTGAACGCAAGCTGCCCAGGCCCAGAGGCAGCAAAGCTATGCCAAACCACACTGCTCCCTTCACTGTGTGACACACTTGGGTGACAGACAGTATCTAGTAGTGCCCACCGGGCATTATACTGTTGAAGTTAAAGCATGTGTTCAGTAGAATTATGCAAGTGCAATTGTTTGTGCGCTGTTGGTGTCTGTTAGCAAGTCTATGGTTATCAATTATTAAAAGTTAAAGATTAAAATCACATTTGCGTTCACAAGCAATTGTGGCAGGACCTCAGGTAAACCCTAAAGGGTTTCCAAACAACATGGCTGTTGTTGTTTGATGTTCTTGGTGCTCATTTCTATGCAAACAGATCCTGTCCACCATTGTGAAGATCATGAAGGAGTGTTGGTTCCAGAGTCCTCCAGCCCGCCTCACAGCCTTGCGGGTGAAAAAGACCCTCTCCAAGCTGGACCATGACAATGACTACAGTGCAGAGAAACTCAAGCAGGACCTGTAGACTACAGGACCATAGAATCTCCACATCCTTCTAGCAGTGGCGTGTACCGTCTGAGGCCCAAGACTATCTTTTGTTTTGCCTAGCCTATTTCTCATGTACCATATTTCTGGTGCCTTAAAACAAGTGACCCCAAAATGAAAAACAGTATAACCCGAATTCCAATGAAGGCAGGTGGTTTTTGGCCATCTGTGGAACTTCTGAATTGGACAGTTGTGGACCAGAATACGTTACAGCGCTATTTTGTGCATTCATACCAATGCAAATACTGCAGATTGTACCTAGCATATTAAACCCTGCCTTTTTTGAGCTATACCTACTCAAAATGAAGTTATTAGTAGGTCAACTCCACACAACTAAATGTGAAGTTGAACGTTGTTGTTGAAATGCTTTGGTAACATTTTTATTCAGATTTATAGGATATACATTTCTTAGATATTTCATCTTTTATATAAATATTGCATTTAGGAAACTACAATTATTCACAGTAAAGAGACACGTCATATTGTATATATTGATTAAAGGGTTGTATTTCTCAACTGATAACAAATGTGTTGAATCAAATGTAATAGGTCTATTGATTTTTCAATGAATGGTCTGTATTGTACTGCAGATGTATGAAGTTCTCTAATTTACCAGTAGAGGTCATCAGATAATAGTTAAATGAATTTGTTTAGCAGGACAGCTTGTTGATAAATGATCCATTACATTTTTTTATGAAATTCAGTGCCTTCAAATTGAGTTGGTGCATACATCAATGGCTGTATTAGTTGAGACAGTAATATTTTATTTGATCTGACTTACTGTATATTTATTAATGTACACACAAGAATAAATAATAATTTTTAATTTATAAAGTGCCTTGCAAAACAAACCTATTACAAGGTGCTGTTCAACAGATCATACAGCACTATATATGCTGATATCACTTCACATAAAAAGCAGGATAGTAACGAAAGGACAGCTATGAATGCTTTATCATCTACTTCCCCCTATGCAAATATAAAGGCAAATATAATATTAATACTTTACAATAGCGTATAAATATCTATAAATGATACAATACAGTACAAAGAAATGTTGATTCAATGTACAGTATATATTTCATTTCACTGAAATATTAAAAAAATATATAATTCCAATAAAATTATCATAAAGAATGTGAGAACGAGTAAGTGTTTCTTGCCTTTTTTTACTTGCTATTTTTACTTTCGTTTGTTCAAGGGTGTCAGTTGTATTCATTTTTGGGTAATCAATATTTTGAAATTATTCTCATTTTATATCATCATGAAGTACTACATGGAATATTACAGTTAATTGTACAAGGGTGAATATGGTTGGTATTATATAGATTATATAGATTTAAGAGGTTACAAAATTGCTGTCTGTTCCATTAATTTAGCATCAGTCATTCTTGTGTGTTTGTGTGTGGTCTGTCTGTCTGTCTGTCTGTCTTGTTGTTGAACACACTCCAGAGAGATAATACTCCCCCAAAGCCCCAGTCTGTCTGGTCAGTCAGATGAAGGGATGGTTATTTTTAACACTGGGGGGGGGGGTTGCCAAAGTATCAGAGAGGCCAAACTCCCTGTCGGTTAGCACAGATCTCATTTAGCCCTCTCTTTTTCTCCTTAGTGTATTCTTTTTCACAGTAGGGTCACACCCAATGGTTTATTTGAGATGTAGGGATTAAAGCAGCAGACAATGTACACCAAATAAAAGCGAAGATAAATGGGACAGGAACGATAATGCACAGATATGAAGCCTCAGTGGAGACTAGGCAGACACAGTTCGACTTCAGGATAGATCTGTGAGAGTTGTACGAAGAAGGCAGGTGATAACAGCCGGCCCAGATAAAGTCCCACCTCACAGAGGCCTAATCAGGCCACTTCCTTTGAAAGGACACAAACTACATTTCTAGTTGGTGACCTGCTGTCCTGAGGCCTTCTGTCCTGCATCCAAAAAAGGAGATAAGATTTTAAAAATCTCTCCCTGTTAATTTCTGTCCCATTTTGCATGGGATGCTATACCTAAAATGTCCGATCTTGTATGTAAACATTGTATATATTAGAAACATGAGATTAGCTTGTTGGTGAATTAATTTAATATATTCAGACAT
>JAODLI010073988.1:3766-13687 GCA_027575585.1 Percopsis omiscomaycus
ATGCTAACCTTGACCCCAGGTGACTGCTGTGTCTGGCTTATCGGTCTCCGTGAATGTCCATTTGTCTCGCTGCTATTAACAATACTTGTTTCTCCACTTCCACCTGGAGCCAATCCTCCGTGGGAAGTGTGCTGCAGCACCACCTGAGACTGATGTATGCCGCTGTGCTCATCGCGGTTGGCTGGGCTCCATGTTATACAGCTGGTTGATAGGGAAGAACCCCCCGCCCCCCTTTCCCGCCTCCACACAGACCGTTGGATCTATCCACATTTGAAGATTGATAAACTGAAGTCAATCTGAAGTATATTACAGTGAGCAGATATCCAGTGAACCACATAGCACCATCACACACACGCACATTGGCTTGGGACTGTTGTACTATTGGAATCCAACGGCTGACCTGCTAAGCTTCTATGATTAAAGCGCTTGTCCATATAAAATGTATATAATGTATAAAAGTGCTTGTCAGTCGGGAAGAGGATGACTGGCCAATCAGTGGGTAGTTCAGTTGAGTGCCTGTGTTTAGAAAACAGTCCCCCAGTGGGTCTTGTTCTGATTGGTTGAAGGTGGTCCAATCGTCTGCTAGCGCCCGTGTTGGAAAATCCCGTCAAACGTTTGTTGTTGTTCTGATTGGTTGTAGGTGGCCCACACACCTGTTATTGATTTGATTGACACATCCTGGCACCCCTTTGCTGACCAAGTCCCCCCTCGTGGCTATGTCTCTATAGCTAATAGCTCAAGCTAATAACGGGAATGAGTCCGTTTCTGATAAGCAAGCAATGACTGTGAATCAGTGTTGTATGAATGTGGTGTTGCTGCTTCTGTATCTAGCTACGCCATATGTATGATTGTTATACATTGTATCTATGGCTCATTATCATTAGTCCACTTATTAGCAGGAACACAAGGCTTGTATCTGCATATCCATCAGGACATTTATTGAATTTGTATGATATATTATTATTTTCATGCACCTCTATGTTTGGCAGTCCACCAAGTTCACAATTAGCTGAATTCTTTGCAGAAATAGGACAGGGTCAACAATAATATAATAATGGCATTTCCTTTATACAACCGTGTGACATTAACTTCAGTATGTGTACCACAAGCGAGCAGGCTTTCATACGTGAGAGTATCATTACTGTTTAAGAGCTTCCAATTATGTCCATCCAACAACCAACCGTGCCTGTTCTTTAAACTGCTACCAACTGTTTACTAGATATTTACCACTGAGAACACAAGATGGACTTGACACTTGCTTATCAATTCTGTGACAGTTTCACTTTGTCACATAACTGCCCTTGATTCTTCTGTTTAATGAATGATTCTATGCAGTGTTCAGGACGGTAGTCTCCCAGACATAAAGTATACAGACAGTTGGCGTTAAAGTCAACATAAACTTACCACAACAACAAGGCTATTGCTTGGGGATAATGCGTAATCAAACAGTAGGAACAGATCCATCTACAGGTTAACACCAGTTATTGCAATGGCTTTGGTGCCAGTGATTTGATTTAATGCCAGGTTATTGATCTGTGGTGCATTAGGACATCGCAGTGCCCTAATGCACCACACGGTTTCAACCTGTAGATGGTGCTGTCTCTGCAGTTTGACCTTACACTTTGGTTATACGTTGTAAATGCATATTTGTCATGATTGCAGAGAACACATTTTACAGTT
The DNA here is from genome assembly GCA_027575585.1 of Percopsis omiscomaycus. Lineage (NCBI taxonomy): Eukaryota > Metazoa > Chordata > Actinopteri > Percopsiformes > Percopsidae > Percopsis > Percopsis omiscomaycus. The sequence continues at coordinate 5,447 of JAODLI010073988.1, forward strand.
GTTGTTTTTTTGTTGTTGCAGAGAGCAGTATTAAAATAATGAATAATCATCAGAATTGAAACAGGTTGTCCCCAGACAAACAGTTTGTCAGACGTGACAATAACGTCTGTCCCAGTGAGAATATACAAGGACATATGGGTGAGGTATTGTACTAAGTTTCTTTTAATCCCCCTCAGGAAAATGCAGTCCACTTCAGGTCGATGCTAATTTAAAAGGGACTCTCTCCTCCTCTTACATAAAGGTGCCGAGGTACTGGTCCTCTCTACTTTACTCTACCTCACTAAGGCACTATGTTGAGGAGTCTACCTATACAATTGTAATCAAGGTGAACTAAACACCGAGCATAATAACATGCAGCGGTGTAGAGAATATCATCATACTGTACTAATATTACTATATTACATGAAACATGTCAAGATCCAGCTTGATATTTCCCTAAGCAAGACACGTTAACCCACCACTCATCGCAGCCATACTTAATAGCTATAATATTATAAACATTATATCAAATAAAACATTACTGTCATATTTAGGTTGTACTGAAGTTGTACTTATTTATCTTAATACATGAACTTTATGGTAAAAATCTATCTATGCACCGAGCAGCAGTATTTAAATCCCTATGTCTGTGTAACAGTGTCAGTCCAGGAACAAGATGCGTTGGCGGGGAGCTTCTGATTGGCCCGCTCAGTCAGGGTCCCAGGAAGTCTTTGTCTGCTGTGTCCTCAGATCCATGTAAAAGTCTGTCTGTCTGTGGCTCATTATTCCCTTTCCTGATCATTCTGATGTCATCATCAACAGGGTGGCCTCCACCCCGTAGCTCCAGCAGGCCACAAGCCACAACAAGTTCTGTAATCTCAGACTATTGGCAGATATGCGGAGCGTAACTCTAGAAAGGCCATGAAGAAGAACCTGATGTGAAAGACTAGACCATAGTGTTCACTGCATGCTGGTAAACCTTGGCGAGGGCTTGGTGCGTCCTTAAAGGCCTGTTCAGCTCAGCAGGGCGACTCCACGTATTCGTTGTCCAGGCGCGGGTGAAAGGGCGCGGCGAGCGAGCGGCTGATGACGATGACGCGGGGGCCCAGGCAGTCGTCGCGGCGATGCAGGATGTTCCAGATGAGCGTGGCCGCGGCCACCGTGGCCAGGATGCAGGCCGCCACGTTCAGGTAGCAGGAGTAGGACAGGTGCGTGTAGGGCCCAATCCTGTAGAAGGTCACCAGGCCGATGACCAGAACGAAACCTGGGCAGGAACACAACACAAGGCCTTCAGTCAGCAAATGGCGTGTGTCATTCGGGTTGTGCACCAACACGTCTGCATTAACTTCACATAAGGGTTATCGTCATTTCATTTAAAATAGCATTTTGCTGGTCATAGCATAAAATCCCTCATTTTCATACACTTGACTTTCCGTTTGGCCGTCACCGGGGCTTCTGTTTGCTGTGTTTGCTGTCAGTCTTGTACGTATTAAGGTATCGCATGCCTTGAAGCTATCAGTGAGAGCTCTATACTACATGAATGTGCGATAACTACAGTAGATGTCATGTCTTGTAGTGGGTTAATAGAGGCAGGCGTTTGAGAGTTGGCAGCAGTTGAGACCTGCGTCTAACCCCAAGGTAAAATGAGGTATGCGCTTTTGTACGCTATTACACTGATGAGGTGAAACGGTTGGTTCACTCGTATGACAGTTGGTTCACTCGTATGCGCTGATCTGCATATTTATGCACTCTCTGTGGACTCTTTTGAACCTCCAACTCTCTGTCCTCCCAGGGAGAGTTCTTTAGATCCTAGCTGGGATCAAAGCTCTTATTGGTGTAAAAATATCCTAAATGTCTACGCTGAGAATGCTTTCTTTGAACGACCCCAGTGGGCCTTCTACTCACGCAACAAGGAACTGCCGTTTGCACGCAACGCTATCACAGCATGTAGCCTTAAGCTTAACGTCGCCATAGTTTCCACGCCCTTCCTCTGTCCTCCCGTCCGAGTCAGTCCGACGTTTGTTCCACAATGGACTATAGATCATGGGGCTCCGGTGAAGGGGGGAGGATTCATCACTCATTCAAGTGGTTTTTGGAGCCATTTTCTACACACTGTCTGACAGTTCTTCCCATTCACACTAGTATAAATAAAGGACCAAAAATACTCCTTGGAAAAGGGAACTTTGTAGGATGTGAATCAGTCCGTTTCCTGGAGCAGTGAGGGGGAGCAGGGCCAGCTAAACTTTGACTTGTTCCTCTGCCTTGTTCTTCTGCCTGCTTATAATTGGCTTAACCTGGAACCATTTATCGTTTGAATGCCTAATGTTGTGCTTGTGTGTGTGTGTGTGTGTCTTTGAATTGGCGTGAACTAATTTCTAGTTTCTGCGCAGAGGGTTCGTGTTTGTGTTGTCCGACTCCCAAGGTTCCAGCTAGACTTGGGCTGTGTGTGAAACCCTTGTTTTGGCACAGATTTATCTCCCCGCCTTCCTTCCTCTTCCACCTTCCATCCTTCCTTCCTAACATCGTTCTGCGCCTGAGGTGACCCAATTCACAGAACGCTTGACGCATATCTGTCAGGGAGTGGAACTGAACACGTCTTGTGGTTCTGGAAACTTGGCTCAGCTGAATCTAACTTAATTCTGATAAGAGGCTTCTTATAGCCAAAAGAGATGATCCACAATTTTGATGTTTAACGTTCTTTTCAACTTGAAAAAGTAGTTAGGTTTCCAATGCAGCAAAAGCTCAAGCTTGTGCCATGAGGTCTCTGTGAGCAACTGACTATGGGGTATCCTAACTACCAAACCCTCACGAAACTTGATCCCACTATGAAACTAGGCATTGCCGATCAAATTTCTTCACTCAAATGTTTTCAGAATCACCTTTTCTAAGTGGATCTTAAAATTAAATCAACCGTCCACAATGTTTTTTTCTTCTTCACATTCATCAAGGGATTATAGGATGTCCTTCGCTAAAGGAAGCATGCAATGCTGCCTTCAACATTAGACATATTAAGGCACCTGCAAAGGCATCATTTTAGCTGCCTTTGGCTTCGGCCACTTGATGACTTTATTGGAAGTTCCTGCCTTCAATTGCTGCCTTTGTAGGAAGCACTTTTCACAGTTTTAGACAGACCCAAATCTTCTCACAACCAAGTGACCTGCACTCTTGTCACCTTTGACCCAGTAGACCTCTGTCCATTCAGAAAGCAATTCCAGAGGTTGCTCCAGAGGTGGCTAACAATACCAAGGTTTGGACAGCCAGCTGCAGTATGTCGAGGACATTTCTCCATAGTGTGCAATAGGGGAAGGGTTTAGGCACATCTGAAAATGTAATAATTCCTGACAGGGAGGCTGCTGTGTAAAAATATATCCATTAATTCACTGGATCAGTGGGCCAAACTGGGCGCTAAATGGTAGTTTAGTGAATGGTACAAATCTGTGTTTTTAGATGTAGTGTAGTGAACATACTTGACCTCTGACCTTCACCTCGATAGGGGACAAAACATGATCTTATCTGCTCCATTATGCTATGTTGAGCCAGTTGTGTCTGAAGGGGGTTTCTAACGTCGCAGATGAGCGACCACTCGGGCGTGCCCAGGTCCGTGCAGGACAGAGCTCAGATTAAGTCTTTGTCTCTGCAGCGTTTTATCTCAAAACACAACCTCTTTTATTCCTGGGACAGAGAGAGGCCCGGTCCAACGGCCCACCGCCAAATCCCCCCTGTACACACACACACACACACACACGCACGCACGCACGCACACACACACACACACACACACACACACACACACACTCCCTGTCGGACTGTCTTTCACATCCGCACCCCCCCCACCCCCACCCTGCGTTTTCCTCCTGCTGAAGTTCGCCGGTTTGCATAACAGGTAGTTGCAGGCACTTCCTCGTCCTGAGCAGGGATATCCTGGCGCCGGACGGCCGCTACGCTGCTCGCCACAGCTCCGGGCCGGTGGCCTGGGGGGACTGGGGGCTAAATTTAGACCCCTCTTCATGCCCCGTGTTTGCCACAATACCGTCCGCTGGCTCTCCCCCGGCCCAGCCAGCGCACCGAGCACTCTCCCTGGGACGGGCTGCGCTCAGTGGAGTCCTGCTGGGTCTGCTAGCTCCGCCCCCCTCCCCCCCCCCCTCCCTTTCTATTCCTGGTGCTTCGAAGGATTTGTCCCTAGGAACTCCAGACGTCCGATAAGACCGCGCACGCTCTTTCTTTTTGCTTGTTTGTTTCCTCGTTTCCTTGTGCCTCTCGTCCTCTTCCTCCTCGGGCTTGTTTGGTCTCTGGGTTTATTTTTACTGTGGCTCCACTGGTTCCTTCTGTTGTGATCAAACTGGTAGGCATTTATAAAAGCCACTAAATCGGTCCCGTCCTCTTACATGTTCTATTTATTCACAGGCTCCTTGGTGAAATACAGGACTCTATCTGCTTCAAGATTGATTTTGCGATGATGACGATGTTGATGATTTTAGGGTCTCATGTTAACGAAGAAGGTCTCATCGTTAGTGTTTGCTCTGAGCAGTCTGGTGTAGAACACAAGACGGGTCTGAACTAGTCTTCTACAGTGTCTGGCTCCCCTGCCTCTAGTAGAAATGTCAGCAGGGAAAAGCAAAGTACTGCTGTCATGTTGGCATTCTTTCATAGTAAGAAGTTTCTAACTGGAAATGTCCTAGATGAATGATAATCTAGTGTCCTGTGTGTTCGACTCCCCGCCAACAGGTCCTTGGTTCCATCCCCATTGATCGGTATGAGGTGGTGTCATCCCACTTGTTTGTGAGAATGGAACTGCATACGGTAGATCACTGACTTACTAAGCGTTCACCTAGAACTGTGTTACTCACTGGCTAGCTGGAAGAGTGCTGCGATGGCTTCCTCCCACCACTGGGAGTGCTGTGTCATGAAGGGGAGTTCCACCAGGCCCAGCAGGAAGATGAGCTGCCCCGCCGTCAGAGCGACTGTGGCCATCAGGTTGCAGGCCCTCATCATGTCAAATTGCACTGTTGGGGGGGGGGGGGGGGACACACACACGAAGATGTGTTTTAGTCTAACGGCTATGGCACCCATAAACACACGAAGAAGAAAAAATCCTTCTCTCTACTCTGCTAGATAGGCACCAAGAATGTTAAGCACGTTTGAAGAGTGATAACTTTAGATTATTGTAAATATTAATCGTTTTGAGGAGCAAATGGTACACTTTTCGGTGATGTTGTGCAAATTCATAGGTGAAGTAACGTAGGCTACTGATTGTAAGTCGCTTTGGATAAAAGCTAAATGCTTAAATGTAAATGTAAACATGTGCTTTGGCGTTTCTATTGTTGCTTCATTAGAGACGTATGGATATCTGCGTGACTAGAGCTCTGTTTGGTACCTGTGCAGGGGTTACTAGCCTCATAATACCATCCTGGTCCTGCTGGCTCTCTGCACTTCAGGAACCACCTTCAGCTAATCAGAACAGGAAGCGGGCATGAGGGCGTCAACCCAACGTACCCACCTGGGCGCTGATTGGCCGGTAGTTCTGAACAGGACGTTTTGAATTGAGAGTTCCCTGCCTGACTCCCAAGACCAAGATGGTCTGGAAGATGCGATGAGATGAATAATCAAGTCTATGGAGTCTTTTATGAACATCCTACTTTACTGGATGAATCGACCTAATAATGGTGGCTTTGGACAGATTTTGCACCATTTGAAATTCACGTCACCAAATCTATGTCCTCTGCATCACATGAACATTACATGAGCAGAAACAGAAGCATAGTGCAGGGCATTGTACACTCCACAATAAGGAAACAATGGCTCTTGAGAAGCTGTTAGATTTGCCCATTCCAGTTGTGCTGAAGGAGGCAGTGTACAGCTAGGCTACATTCCTAGCAGCAGGAAGCATTATGTGTGACGGCACTGAATGAAATTTCTCTGGCAGTTTTAGGGGCCAGATTTTTGTTCCTGGAAATGTTTTCTTAAAGGGGAGTTACTCTCCCAAGAATATGAGACGCGGTCAGACGCTCTGGCTGAGAGCTTTTCCAAATAAGGTTTGAACTCAAACTGTCTGAATACTCTGCATGCTGGCAACACATTAGCTTGGCTTTCAAGTGCATGCATTGTTGCTAGGGCATCAAGTTGACTTAGGATAAATCAGATAATAGCTATAGTTACAACACGTGCCTTAGTAACCTAGAATATGACACATGTTGTCTCCTTTTTGCTTCACTAAGAGCCAGCCATTAGAGGGGCCCCTGATAGGACGTTGTGAGTGCAGACATCAGAGGAGTCGAATACGCCCTTATACGCCTGAGGAGAGGACATCTGGCATTCGCATTACAACTGACTGTCTGGAGGATTTTGGCATCCAGCTGCAGTTGTGTTTGTCATTGTGTACAGAGTACAGCTGCTGTGTAAGTCCTGCTGTGACTGCTGGCAACCAGCCACGTTACATTTAAAGGAATACTTTAAATGTGACTGTATTGATGGAGGGTTTGTTAGTTTTGTTTAGATCCACTATCAACTTCAGGCTCTTCCTAAAGACATGGCAGTACAACCTTTTCCAGGCTGTGAGGAGTATCTCACACACTGACAAACTGTTCCTGTAAGCTTCAGAGCAGACTTTAAATGCAGCAGCTGTAACCTTCCACGAGCTCAATATTAGGGCATGAAACATCAAGTAAAAATCAAGCAATAACATGATAATAATGTGTATATATGTATATGTGTGTGTATAGATAGATAGATAGATAGATATACACTGTATATATATATACACATATATTTGGAGGTATTCCCTCCCAATAACATGATGATAATGTGTATATATATACATATATATATATATATATATAGTATATATACACATGTATTTGTAGCCATTCCCTCCCATGGAAACACTCACGTTTCACCGTGCTGCGGGACTCCTGGTAGCCGGAGTACTCGGAGCCCCATCCCAGGGCCTCGCACGGCCTGTGCGACCCCGGAGCCCTCCTGGCGGCCTGGGCCTCGTCCGGCCGGCCTCTCTCCCCGGCGGGGCACATCCTCCAGAGGCCCACGCTGCGCTTGCGTCCGTCGTCCAGCGCCTGCAGCACCCAGCTGGGCGTGAAGGCCGCCACGTTGTTGAGCACCAGGGAGAGCAGCGCCACCACCACCGCCGCCGTCACCAGACGCTGTGCGGCCATGCGCCGCCCGATGCCGCCCCCCGCCACCGCGGCCCGCGCCCCTTCGCGGCTGCGATCCACCTCCTCCTCGTCCTCCTCGGCCTCCTCGGCCTCCTCGGCCTCCTCGGCCTCCTCGGCCTCCACACCCACCTCCTGCGGCTCCTCCAGAGGGCTGGGGGTGGGAAGGCGTGGTCGTGGTGGTCGTGGTGGTCGTGGTTGTCGTGGTCTCGGGGCTCAGCTAAAGAACATCTCCGTTCATCGTCATGGAGGAGCGGTGGGTCGTCGTGGGGTCAGGGGTCATCAGCCCTCCTCCTCGGGCTGCTGTACGGCCACACAGGGGTTAATCCAGCAGAGCCCCAGGTCCATTCCAACGCCTCTGGATGGCTGCAGCTCCTCGCTATCAACTCCTGCTCCTTCTCCTCTCCTGCTTCTCTCCTGCTGCTGCTCCTTCTCCTGCTCCTCTTCCTGCTCCTGCTTCTCTCCTGCTGCTGCTCCTTCTCCTGCTGCTGCTCCTTCTCCTGCTGCTCCTTCTCTCCTGCTGCTCCTTCTCCTGCTCCTCTTCCTGCTCCTGCTTCTCTCCTGCTGCTGCTCCTTCTCCTGCTCCTCTTCCTGCTCCTGCTTCTCTCCTGCTGCTGCTCCTGCTCCTGCTTCTCTCCTGCTGCTGCTCCTTCTCCTTCTCGTACTCCTTCTTCTCCTGCTGCTCCTTCTCCTTCTCGTACTCCTTCTTCTGCTGCTGCTCCTGCTCCCTCCCGGCTGGGGGGGGGGCTCCTGGGTGTGGGCAGGAGGAGTGTGTGAGGGGCTGTGGGCTGTTTTGAGGTCCGCCAACAGAGTGTGTGTGTGTGAGCACAGATCCTCTGGCTAGAGTGGCTCATGTGCTCTCTGACTGGAGGGTTCTGCTGCTCTAGTGTCTCTCTGCTGCTAACCCCCTCCCTCTCTCTCCCTCCCCTCCTCTCTTTCTGTGTCTCTCTCTGTCTCTCTCTCTGTGTCTCTCTGCTGCTAACCCCCTCCCTCTCTCTCCCTCCCCTCCTCTCTCTCTGTGTCTCTCTCTGTCTCTCTCTCTGTGTCTCTCTGCTGCTAACCCCCTTCAATTCTCACCCTCCCCTCCACTCTCTCTCTC
>JAODLI010073989.1:0-13686 GCA_027575585.1 Percopsis omiscomaycus
TATAAATACACACACACACACACACACACACACACACACACACACACACACACACACACACACACACACACACACACTCATTCATACGCACACTATTCATCCTCCTAGGAAATAGCAGATCTTCCGGCTGTTCCAGTATTACAGACTTTTGCTTCTCTTTCAACCACAGCCTGTAGCTTAACCCAATGTGGCCTCTTTTGTTATTTTGTTGTCTGAAAAAGTCACAGCAAAAATAAAAAAAGGCCCTGCAATCTAGACGGTAACAATCAATTGTAACAATAGACAAAACCGGTAAATCCGAGCCTGTGATCCGGTGGATATATGATAGTATGAAGGGAGCTGGCTTTTATGCTGAAGCTGCCTTTTATGCTCTTAAATGTTATATCTGAGGTTAAAACAATATCAAACAGGTGCAAGAGGATTACGTTTGTCAACTGACAACTCAAATTCAACACAACTGTCCACACAGCCAGTCAAACATTAAAACAAGCACACACACACACACACACACACACAAACACACACACACACCCAAAGAAAGACAGACCAGGAGAGGCAGAGAAAGAGAGATAGGGGGGGGGCGAAGACAGATCACATTCAGTGAGTTTGCGGCACTCTCTGAGCAAGACGGGTCTTAAATAAAACATGAAAGCCAAAGAGGAAGGCACCCCTCCTTATACAGCAACTTGTGACAAGCAATAATATTCTAAGAGACAGGACACCAAGCGCATTTAGCGATCCTTCGGGGACAACCGCCCCTCTCTATCACTCAGACTATATCACAAGCATCAAATAATAAAAAGTCTTCATCCTTAAACATAAAAGGCCTTTCAGCGCGGGCCAAACCGACTGGCCGGCCGGTGAGAGGAAGACAGGCATTTATGAATTGACTTTACACAAACAGCCCAACAATGGCATCCCCTCCTTCAGTAAATGCTTGCCTCTGTGGCAGACGGTGTCTGATTATTGCAAAGGTCTACTGCATACAGATGAGAGAACTGAATAAAAAACAAACTGCAGTCAGCAGATGACAATTTTGGCCTTGTTTCGATCCAAGAAGAATTATCCAGTTTAAACCAAATTGCTTACTGGACAAAATACTCGGTAAGAAAAGAAAAAAACAAATCTTGTTTATGAAAGGCTCCACCTTGCACTGCCTGAGCCATTAAACTCTAGGCCTGAATGGAAGGTCCTGTATAAACATTGATAGGCACAGGGTGAATAAGTCATGGCTAATCTCTCTCTCCCCACCTCTCGCACTCCCCTCTCTCTTTCTTTAAAAGCCATACATTTTAAGAATTCCCCCAAGTTCTGCTGACGTGTGGGAAGAAATGAAAGATTCATGTTTGTTTAAAAAATTCAAATGGTTGTCCCGATCTTTGGGCACACCACCAATATGAATAAATTATTTACCCTTTGGTTGTAATCCAGGGAGTTCAAGGTTTGGATTTGAGTGTGTAAATCCCAGCAATGGATTAAGACAAATGCACAGAATACATTAAATTGACCCTGGAGATTTAACCTAATGTTTTAGCAATGTAAACGTTTTTTACTCTTTGGCAAATTGAAATATTTGTAATAGTTCCCCAAATTTTCAAATGCATGACTAAGAATGATTTCTGTAGATTATTATTTTTATCTTTATCTGTTGATGGTCTGAAGGAACATTAACAGATAAAGATAATAATCTACAGAAGTTATTCATGCATGTATTTATGTGCATATGCCTACTTTGACCAGATGTTGAAGTAGCGAGTATTAACCAGCAGAGGGAGACTATGGTGCATGATTGAAGCATGAGAATTCTCTTTCAGTCTGAATTACCAGTCAATAGCATTAGGACACTTTTGACCCAACACTGTTACGCTTACGTTGCAAGAGCAATTCACAGAACGCTTAACGGAAACTGGCAACAAAACGACAACATAGGTAGGCTTTATAAACACTGTACTAAACTTCCCAGGATTAGCAACCATCTCAAATAGCCTAAGAAGTGCCGTTTAACTCTTGATAGGCTACTTCAACCTAATTTTTTTTAGATGCGCTCTCTTGAAGAGTTCGTGCGTTTTCTGCTTGTTCTGTTGGATACCGTATTACACACATCAGTGTCATTGTAAGTTCGTCGCCTGTACCACGGGACCTCCCACATTTGGTCACAGCAAGAACATCAGTTTCTCTGTAGGCGTTGCGCATTTTCTTTAAGTTTTTTTATGGAGTATAATTTTGGCAATCGGCAGGTACACGTGTTACAACCGTATGCTGTTTAGCGCTGCTGTTGATCTATGATGTCCTTTTCCTCCATTGAGGATACTTCCTGTAGCCTACCTGCCTCACCTGACTAGGTGAGTTGACATGACACCTGTGCGTAAGCAACACAACAGGCGAACTGTAGGCTACTACAAAGAGTCATCCATGCAATATTTACTAGCTTGTTTTCGCTTATGAATACAACAGTGAACAAATTGTAACGCTTTATTGTCTTATATTTGATATGAATAATACTGTTAGAAAAGTATTGTTTTATTTTCCAGTATAGGCGATTACAATCTTTTAAATAAATCAGAATCAATAGCCGCACAGGGAGTCCATTTAAAATGGAGGACCTAGCTCTGTTCGACTTGCTGGAATGTCCTCTGTGTTTCGAGCAGCTGGATGTGTCATCCAAGGTCTTGCCCTGCCAGCACACATTCTGTAAACCCTGCCTGCAGAGGCGGCTGGCAGCCCAATCGAAGCTGCTCTGCCCACAGTTTCGCACTCCTATATCTCGGCCAGGTCAGTGGAGGTGCTCCCATCGAACCTCCTGCTAGTGCGTCTCCTGGAGAGGTTCCAAGGCTCCATGGGACCTGGCAGGGGCAGACAGTCTTCCCGCTACATGGTGCCGTTGGTGAGGGACACCACAGTTGTCAGGGAAGTTCAGAAGCAGGAGTCGCTGGGTGTTCATCACGGAAAAAAGCAAGGGTACAATGAGGTGAGTGCGTGGCCCACCTTCACCCAGTAAACGTCCCACAGTAGTGAACTTCCTCAGTGTTTATGTAGCACTATCTGTCACCATCTATCTGTCAACCATCTTAAAAGCTGCAGACTTCAGCTTCTGTTTTGAACCATAAAACAACAGATTTTTAGTGAAATGATCATTTACTTGTAATATTCTTCTTCAATCAACATCAGGTTTAATTTATTTAACCTAATATAATAACAATTAGTTATTATTTATTTATTTATTTATTTATCCAAAGCAACTTGCAGTGAGTACAGTTACATAGGAATCAAAGGGCAGGTATCTTTCTCAGGGACAGGTAGATGGACATGTAAAATTAAACTCTGATAATACTGATAATATGTTTACCGAACAAAGGTATAGTTGTGATTAAAGTGTTTGGATATTTATGTTTTTGGGTCACGATGAGCAGGCTATGTTATTTCTGATCATACATTTCTCTAATGATAACAGCACCGCAAATAGATTGGAATTAGCATTGATTTATCACAGTCACTTAATAAGATAAAGTCAGCTAAAGGTATTTAATCTGTCCCAGAACACACACTTTCCAAAACATAGCTAATTTCAGATGTCACAGTAGTTAGAAATAGCCTATAGGTCGCCTATATATTTTGTCAAATAGTAACAGAGAATATCTAAACATTTTTGTGTCTGTGGCGTTATAGGTTGCATTGTATCCACAACATCATTAAAAAGGTTTACATGAGAACAACACGTAGACAGTAAAGGTTAAGTCTCTAATTAGTATCTCCTCCACTTTTGTCAGCACATTTGCGCACAAAACCTTTTTATCCCCACAATACAGAATATGTTGATAAAAACATACAGTATTTTCTGTCACTTTCTGTCACATGTAAGTTGCTATGGTAATGATTGTATTATGCTATATAATAACACAAATGTGTGCTTCACCTATCAAGAAGCAATGAAAGAACACATGTTCTGTTAGCATGTTATGTTATCATTATAATAAGTGTGTTTGGAGATACATTAGGTCAATGTACTTATGCTGTACTTTACTGTATTTTTGTTCCTGATTGATTTGGGCCTTTATCTTCCTAGCTCTCATTCTTGTTAACAAATTTTCCCAAAGTGCCTGGTACCCCTTTTCACCATAGAAGTAGGTCAAACTGAAAGTTTTGTGTTTCACCCAAGGGGAAAGCATGTGAATTGGCTTTGGCTGTTTTTCTTTAATAGACCTGACATTACTGAAGACTAAAGTGCAACCTAGTGCCCTTTTGCATGTGGGATGCTTTTTGCCCCAAATCCATCAAGAGATAGATTTTTACCATTTGGAATATTGTCGGTCGCAATTTATTACATTGTACATCATGCTACACACAACCCCAGTGCCATAGGCTTGACGTTCTCATGCTCTCTTCTCCAGCTCGGTGCCAGAACTTTATACAGCCTTGGGAGAACTGGTCCTCACCCCTGGTAATGGTATCGCCCCGAGACACAAAGTGGATGAGAACGGGCATTATGGACACATTAACAATAGCAGTGGGGCCAACGTGGGACAGGGCGCCAGCCAGGTGTCCCAGTCGCAGAGCTCACAGCAGTCTCAACCCTCCGCTCTCTGTAGAGCACTGTGTGACTTTAACCCCAAAGAAATGAACCTGGGAGACTGCAAATACTGTCTTGGCTTCTTCAAGGTTTGTCTGCCTCTGGAACTAAATTGTTTCAACAGAAGTAAATGGAAAAACGTCTTTTGACAGGGTAGAGCTTTCAGACTATAAATGATTCTTGGCCTCTTTGGCATCCTTGAAGTAGGGGATTTCCTGTCCAGGAGATTTTATTTTATTTGCCCCCACCCAGGTCAGGAACCTTATGTATTTATTGTTCTCTGTGGCCTTGGTCTGATAGAGAGCACTGACTAATGAACATACCTTTGTCTATTTTCTTTGGAATCTGTGCTTTTTTGGCACTTTCACTCTTCAAGCCGGTGCTTGAAAGGCTCTGAGTACCGACAGACTTGTGTTGCCAGAGGCGCAGTGGCACTAGAAGACCTCTGCTACAGTGGTTCTTAGCATGAATGATTTCTAATGGCGTTATATAAGGGCCTTAGTGCTCCCATGCTCTCCATTAAAGTAAAGCCACCCTTTTTTTCGCACAAGCAGATGGACAGATAAGGGCTGGCCACAGAAAGGACTAGGCCCACATATATAAAGAGAGTGGGTGTCACATGCAGCTGGGCAACCGACGGTTTGAAGGGTTTCTGTGCTGAAAAGACTCAAGCACCTCTATTTTATTTAAACTGTATTTTTTCCCTTCCGTCTGTCAAATACTAATTTGCAGGGAGACATCCTCACTGTCATCAGACGGGTGGATAAACACTGGATTGAAGCAAAGCTGGGAGACAAAGTTGGATTTTTCCCCCTTCAGTATATAGAGGTTGGTTCTTTCTTTGTTTCTGTCATTCATTCTTTCTCTCTCACCTTCTCTCAGTGAATGAGAGTTTGTACCTTTCCCTGATCTGTTTCAGTTAGCAGCTTAACTTCATCATCGGGCCACTGTGTTGAATTTCCTTTAGTCTTTGCATTGTAGGAGTGGCATCAACAGATGCCACTCAAGTGCAAAGAGTCATTTCTTATTAGAGATGTTTCGGTCATGAACGAACTGACTGATTTACTTGAGTAACTCTGACCGAATCCTGTTTCAAGTATGAACGTTGAGGAAGAATGTATGTATCATTCAATGAATGAGAACGGGGAATCTCTGTCACTAATGACATTTTGGGAAACCGGAAATTTCTTGGTGAACAAGTCATTTGAACAAATTTTTTCATTGAATGGAGTGAAATGATTTGAATCTTTAAAAATAATCAAATCTGCCTTCTCTATTCCTTATATTCCTGTTGAGTGTTATCCAGGTTTTATAGGCTTGCCTGGCTATGTGTAAATTGTTTGTCATTTTGTTATCTTCTAAACTTTCAGCACCCAGAAATCCACTTTCTCCTTGCCAGGAGAGATTGCGTTTGTGTAGAGTAGAGTCAATGTAGAAACTTTTCTCCCTGTTAACTTACCTCGCTTATGATGGTTCCATCACTGTTTTCTCCTGGTTATACTCTTCTCCTTCCCTCATTACCTCCCCCCCTCTCTTCCCTCTCATCTGTGGCTCATCCCCGTCTTCGCCTAACAACCCCCCGAGTGTCGCCTTTCATCTTCCTCCACCTCTGTTCCCTCCTCCTTCATCACCATCCTCCTCCTTCTCCATCCACCTTTCTCCACTCCTCACTCTTTTGCTAGCCTGCCTGCCTCCCCCTTCCTCCCCGTGTGGCACAGCCAAGCGCGAAGACGCGGCAAAGCTTTCTCTGCTTCGCTGGCGCTACAACATTACTGTAGATTGTGAGAGCGTTAACCTTGCCCTGCCATCCTGCCTGTCGCCACACGACATTGTAATTCACATCCTGCTCCTGCTCCTCTCTAAGCACCGGTACCTCGCTGGTTCTTGTCATCCTGTGCGCCTACCTGACCAACAAGTTGTATGGGTGAGGTAGTGCAAATAAGTCAATAGGCAGAAGTGGCGGTGATTTAGAGAGCATTTTTTTGTCTGTCTTTCTTTTCTGTACCAGCGACTGTTTTTTCCTTTGCTAATTTCTATTCTCTTTCAGCCAAACTCTGTGGCTGCCAAACTCCTCGAGGTCAAAAGTCAGGCGGGGAGTGAGTCAGCTGAACTTTCCCATCGGACTGAGAGCGGCAGTAACCCTGAGGCAGCTCCGGTCCCGGCACAGACCCCTGTTTTCAATGCTGTGTCCCTCCCTAGCAAGGAGAAGCAACCTTGCATCAGTGACACCCTTTACCAGCCAATCAAAGGGCACGCCACCATCGGCAGTCTCCGCTATCAGGTTCCACCGCACTACCTATTGGCTCCCTCTGCTACCCAAGGCCCCCATCATCCCTCTAGAGGGACGTTCCAGCACGTTAAACGCCACTCTGACAGACACCTGTCGCAGGTCAGTCATGTGCCCCCATGTCTGCCTTTTGGGTTTGTGTTTTGTCACTTTAAAATGACACCCCTCATCTTGTGTCTGGAGTGAAATCAGCATTACAAAAACGCTGTTTTGGTTTGAAATGTAGAGAGAGTGCACGCCCCTTCCGCACTTCAGTTTACCATGCACATTCCTCTCTCCCCCCCACAGAGCTCGTAGGCCCACTTTTGTACAGTTGCGTAACAGAACACAAGCTGTGACCTGAGGATAAAATGTCTGGTTCTGATGGTAATTGAGTATTGTACCTTTTTTTTTTATAGGGTTTTTTATTTAAAACAATTTCGGCGTGGGGTTTGGGGTTGATCCACCTTTTAAGTGAAATGATGTTTGGCTTTGACTTTTTTAATTGTCCCTCCCTAGTCCTAATAGAAAATTCTTGTTTTGCTAAAGATGGGATTGTTTTTCTAGTGGTAATGAATGTTTTTAGTTTAGTCATCGAGGGATCAGGTAGTATGTCGGATGACAGGGAGGGAACCATTACACTAAGCTTAAGGAATGAGAAAGGGAGAGAGATGGAGAGAGAGAGATTGCCCTTGTTTTGGCCACTACATGACTAAGTGGCTCCCATCAAGACACAGGGGAGAAGGGGAGATGTGGAGTAGGGCTATAACAGGGGGAGGTAGTGAGGGATGAAGGTAAGTGTAGAAGCAACATTCAGGAAACTGACTTTAATCAGAGCCTCATGGAGCTAAGCAAGGCTTCCACCAGGGATGAATACCAGTCTGAGAGGGCATATGTTCTTTCCTTTGTCGGCCCCTGGGAAATGTAGGCACTCAGGGGAGGGTGTATTGTCGGCTGACATACTTTTACCCAGCACATTACTATAGGTGAATTAAGCAGATGTAGTCAAGAAGGAAAAGGCTCCTTTATATTAACAGTGAGTATCAGGTATTGTAGCCTATATATAATTGGGCCAGGCTCCAGTATACCTACATAACAGTATCAAAATTCAGAGACACTTTCTGAGTGAATTAACTGGTCACAAAAGTTTGAAATCGACACCACGTATATGTAAAGCATTGTTTTCATCATTACCTTTAAGTCTTTGAGGTCATTATAACATCTAAAAATAAAGTTTGCACATTACTTAGTGAGTGTGGTGCATTGGGATAGTCCAAAGGGGTAAATCCTAGTAATCTGCCTTCTAAGATCATTTCTACTCCTGCGTAGAAATCTGGCATCAGTACCCTTTAGAGAGTAAAAGGCAAAACCCTGCACGGCAATAGACAGCAAGTGCAAGGTTTGAAAGCATAGAGAAACAGGGGAAGATGAACACGCAGAACAAAAAGAGAGTAGGAGGCCCGGAGAGTCCGTCAGACTCTTATCTCTTGCGTGCTGATGGCGATGACTCACTGGCAAAGTTACTTACATAACGGACCCCTATCTCTCCTGCCTCAGAGCGCGTTCTCGTTTCTCGTAATGTCGAGTAGGTAGCACTCCCTTACACCGGGAGTGGACCAAGCGTTCTGAACGAGGTGGGGACTTCTGTCCCTAAAGCTGCTCCACACTGGCCAGGCCAGCGGGATGTTTGTGTGCTATTTCGAGTAGCGCCTCCCATCAGCTCTCACCTCTGGCCCCTACCACTGTACAGGGAGTGATGTGGCTTCCCACCACCTCTAGGAGGGATAATGCGTGCGCTGTGAATATTTGCATGGTTACGTAAAAACAGAGCACACGATGAGCAATGAAGGAATGTGCAGTGTGGTACAGAGTTTGCGGGTGTTGTACAGTCAAGCATAACATCACGTCACAATTCCTACTTGCAGTAATTATCAGTGTTGGGGACAACAGTGCTTTTAAAGTCACTTTGACTTAATGACCAATCACGTGAAAACAGTGAATGTCGTGCATTGGAAGTCAGATAAGTTTTTTGTAAAAATGTATAAAGCTAAGTTAAAATAAAACCCCTTAATGGTAATGATGGCCAGAGACTTCAAGAGACAATAACATATATGGAGCTTTTTGGCTTCCCTTATTCCAGGGATTTCATTTCATTATTAACAAAAATGTAAGCATATCTACCTCTGCCTGCCATTCTACCCCCTCATACACCACCATGGTTATGTTAGTCAGTCCCCAGTGAATGGTGTTAATTTCTCCGTTCATCTACATAATAATCGGTGATGCCAATTACTATGTATGCTACAAACAAGGTACTTAAAGTACTGTACATGCTATGGACAGAAATCTGTAGGTTAGATTCAACTTTATTGTCATTACACAGAGTACTACGGCACAGAGTACAGCTCTTTTACTTACATACTTACATAATGTGTATATATATTTATATTGTAATCTTTCTTATATTTAGAGAATGTTTGATATGCACCAACAACACCAAAAGAAATTCCTTGTATGTGTAAAAAGCTTTCTGATTCTGTTTACCAAGTACTAAGACGATGAAATGCAGTAGAAATGCTGTACGCAGAAACAGTAATGTTCTTACACAACAGAGATCTGGGATGTCTCCAGGATATACTGTAACCACCTTATTCTGACTTCTGCCTTGCAGCACAGCTTTTGACAGAATTGAATACGGCTGCAATTAAAGCTTCTTAATTATGATTTCCATTCACCTTAAATTCAGTGCAAATATGTTATAAGTTAATTGATGGGAGAGCCTAAGGATTCTTATATGGGGAATCCTGGGATAGTTTGTTGTTTAGCTTAGCTGTAAATTGCTGCAGGCATGTGTAGCTAACCACTGTGCGGCGATAACAATTTACTATTTTATAAGTGGTGTTTTATAGTTGGTAGGGTGGTCCCACTCCTAGACGAATGGTCCTGGGTTCAATCCCTGACATGCCCAGCATACCTTTTAGCATCCTTGAGCAAGATGCCTTTCCCCTGCCTGCTCCTTAAATAATTGTAACTCACTTAGAGTACTAACCGACTCCTTGCAAAATTGCCTAATTGTAGTTGTGGGTGTTCCAATTTTCACATCTAATTATATGATCTGTCATCTCTAAACCGGGTGGTGTGGTTTAACTGTGTAACGCATCTTGAACACTATTGGCTAATGTAGAAACAAGTCAACCTCGGCATGTTCCGCCCTACCTTTGTGGCACTTTAAGGTTTGAAAACTGCTGTACACAAGCTTTATGTTACTTGATTTAAAATTATTGTGATTTGCCCTCTGCTGCCACAAAAAAATGCCAACTACAGTATATCATTATACCAAGGACTGTTTTATAAATTGTTTAGAACCCCACCCCAGACTCTGTCTGGGAAATGCCTGAGTCACAGGCTGTTGACCTGGACTCTGTCAGACATGCTTAGCTCTCTGGTTTAAGAGAGAGACAGGATGCGTGAGGCTAGTAATGTAAGAGCAGTGAAACATCTTGTCTTTTTTTATTTTTTACTTATTTCTTTGTTTATTTCTTAAATCGTCATTTTAGTTTATTTTTGCAAAGTGGGAGATAACTGGGAACACATCCCTGTAATTTTACTGCATTCGTTTTTAGAAATACCAGCAGTCTAGAAACCTGGATTGTTTGAGAAATAGATTCAAATTCTGAATGTATGTGCATGTATGTGCATTTAGATGTACTGTACAGTAAGTGTGTATTGATATATGCATTTGAATACGCATATTTTTATCTTTAATTTTTCCAAAGTTCCAAAGTTGAAGGAATCATCTTTCGCAATACACATCTTACTTTATAGGGTGAGAAAAAGATGGACAACGAGACTCCGCCCACAATCACCATGGCTCTGGTCAACCCCCAGATGCCCTCTGCCTCGTCTGACAATAAGAACTCCTCCACACAGCAGCTCTCTATCAATGTGTGAGTAATGGTGAAGGATACTGTAAAACACTTTGTGGTATGAAAAACTAAACAAGCTTTCACCCTTAAAAAAGATTTATAAGGATATATATACTTATATATATTCTTATCCCACATTAGTTTTCTGCTTAACCATTAGTGTCCATGTTTTTTGCGATGCATTACAACATAGGCCACCACCGGTGATAAAGAGAATAAGACTGACAAACTGTGTGTGTGTGTGCGTGTGTGCGCGCGTGTGTGTGTGTGCGCGCGTGTGTGTACAATCAGGTGTGCCGCGCTTTACTCCTACAAACCGCGTCAACCGGAAGAACTGGAGTTGAGGAAGGGTGAGATGGTGGGGGTGTACGGCAGGTTCAAAGAGGGCTGGCTGCGTGGATTATCTCTCAGGACTGGCAAAGTAGGCATTCTGCCCGGCAACTATGTCACCCCTGTGCTCAGGTAGGGAGTGATTTCTGACAGCTTTTATTTATTTCAAGTCATCACAGGTAATTAAATTTTTAATGGTGCAAGTAAAAACAAACATGTTCATATTTTATTATACTATAATCTGTGGCATTGGTTCTACTTTTTACCGATAATTCCTTTAATCATCTTGGTGTAGAACCTCTGCGAGGCTGATGGAGACCAAAGCGACTGCTGCTTCCTCCAACATATTAGCTGGAAGAAGACCCACAACCTCCAAGAATCCTGCTGTGGTGCTCGCTCTTGACAGGGTAGCGACGGATGGAGCTGTAAACTCAACAGGACCGGTCCCATCTGGCCCCAATGGAGCACAACACGCAATGTCATCTACTTGTACCAGAAAATCTGCCTTGCATGGGGTTTCGCACGGTTGGGACACTGTGAGGCGGGTTTTTAATCATCAAAGAGGTAAGTGGGCAGCAAGCACACCTGTCCTCTGTTCTTAACAGTAACCCTACAGTTGTGCTCAATATATTGATTTATTTTCACAAATAATGTCAGTTGTTTTAAAGGAGCACTGTGTTAAATTTCCCCTACAGTAGTGGTTACAGGGTGAAACCCCATTACATTAAAAACCGATAACAAAGATAACTCCGCAGACTCTACCTTAGTTCTCTAGTTCATGCATATTGAATACTTGTGTTGAGGACACAGTGAAATAAGAAACATTTCAATAAACTCTATAAACACGTTCTTCTAATGTAATATTCTTAAATCACACATATATCTTTTATATATCTTATCTTATAATATCTTTTAATCAGGGCAGAATAGTCTAGTAGTTAGGGTGGTCAACTCCGACCCAAATAGATGTGGGTTCAATCCCCAACGAGCCCGGTCTACCTGTAAGCGTCATTGAGCAAGATGCCTAACCCCTACCTGCTCCTTAATACTTGTAATTGACCTAACTGTAATGTTTTTTTTTTTGCAGGCTCAACTGTGCGAGGAAACCGGTACAACCATGTTTCCTATTCAAACCTTCCAGCAGCCCAATCACAGAACTTTGCACAAGTTCAACCCACAGGCTACTCCCCTGCCCTGCAAAGGAAGAAACACAGCAGCATCATAACAAGACAACTGGGTTGGATGTCTGAGCCAACAGCGCCATCTGCTGCTGCTATCCTCAAGGACAAGGAGTTGGCTGCCTCTCAAGAAACAGCATTTCCGCTTGACAAACAGCTTCCCAACAGCCCTCACTCAATTCTAGTCCGACCTGAATCACACAAGAGCAACACAGACAAGGTAATGTAATGATATTAATTTTGTCTAACAGGCCTGAGATTGTGTTTACTGCTAGTTTTATTATTACGCATACTTTGAGGTCAAACCAGTGTCATAATTTCCGTGCTGCTTGTTCCTCTCCTCAAGCCTGCAAAGTCCGTTCGATTCCTCACGGAGGAAGATTGGTCTTCTGGAAATCAGGCTACTTCTGCCGGCCCCCCTCCACCGGAGGTGTGGGCCCCGTCCCTTACCCTGGGCAGAGACGGACCTGGGATGGTTCTCAGAGAAGGCAAGGCCCCTGTTCTCAGGAAAGGCCTGGAAACCATGTCCGATTTGAATGCCAACCTGCAGAAGCCATCGTCATCGCAGTCATCATTTTCAGCAGTGTCTGCCCAGTTTAGCCCCAGCAGGTGAAGTGGACTTTTAGAACCTTTGTTTTAAGAATGAAAAAGATTTATTCAGATGGTAATGTGTAACATTAGCCCCGTGATACCATCCTGATCTCACGAGAAGATGCGTTGAACGCTTTTGTGCAGTCAGGAGAATCGAGGTAGATCTTAAACTTAAAAAATTAATTGATTGAAGGAGAGAAGGAAACCAGTCCCAATGTTTCAGCAAGTGCAGACACAGACAAACAGGGTCATGAGCCGGTGCCTTCCAGAACGCCATGGAGGCTCAAAAAGTGATGTATTTATACAATTACTTTAAAATATCAAATGTACTGTTGATTGCATTTCTATAATTATGTTACCAACACTATAAAGAATTAAAATACCGAACAAATCTTAAATTGTTTATTAACTGGCCTCAACAATACGGAAGGAATTCTCTGTCAGCCCCATATTCTTCACTATTAACGGCGCTAACTCATAGATCAAACTCTTCCTATAACCAGCCGGTAGCACAGCAAATACATCCCGTTGTCTGTTTAAATTCTTTCAATCTTTCAATCTTTCAATTATGTTATACCCTGCATTTCTGGTAAAACTGCAGAGATTGCCGCACTAACCTTCTCAAGCGAAGTAATTGTAAATAGCTTGTAATGGTGGGAATGGCAATCAGTTAATGTACGTTAATGTCATCATTTTAGGAAAAACTTTGCCGACACTATCAAATTGATACCCGCAGCGAAATACAATTGTATCTCGCAAGGTCAGGATGGTGTCACAAGGCTAGTGTGACATTACGCTTTACACAAAATGTTGTAATAGCTCTTTTTT
>JAODLI010073990.1:0-13683 GCA_027575585.1 Percopsis omiscomaycus
CCCCCCCCCCCCCCCCCCCCCCCCCCCCCCCCCCCCCCCCCCCCCCCCCCCCCCCCCCCCCCCCCCCCCCCACGCAAACAGCAACATAACATCACACAGTGACTGCCTTCTCCTGGTTCACATGGCTGACCTGACATGAAGGCTCAAGGGACTAAGCCAATGGCTGCCTACTGCATAACTCATAGCAGTAAGAACTCCTAGGTCTCCCCTCCTGCATCTCGGAGAGCAACGTGTAAAACCATGACAGGCCAAAACTGCCCCTAGCTGCAGCAGCAAGAGGTTTCTAGAGA
Source organism: Percopsis omiscomaycus (assembly GCA_027575585.1). Taxonomy (NCBI): domain Eukaryota; kingdom Metazoa; phylum Chordata; class Actinopteri; order Percopsiformes; family Percopsidae; genus Percopsis; species Percopsis omiscomaycus. The sequence goes on from JAODLI010073990.1 coordinate 291, forward strand.
GATGTCATCTCTTCCCTGCACAGAAGGAAACATTTTCCAACCACAACGGACTGAGGGAACGAGGAGGGAACGTGAGGGCAGACGTGTCTGCTTCGGGGTATGTAGGGGGAAACCAAAACGGACCAGGTGACCCGTGTGAACACAGTTAACCCCCACTGACAGACTGAAACCGTCTCACACACACACACTCGTGTACACAGGACAACCCTGAGACCAGAAAGAAAGAGAGAGAGAGAGAGCTTGACTACGTATGTGTGTCAATAATCTAAAGAGCTGAAGACTGATCGTATGACAATGATGATGGCTACAGGGAGGTAAAGGCCACGGCGTACTCACCGCTACGGCTATCATGGAGTCATCAGGTTTCCATTCAGCCTTCTGGTAGGAGCCAAACTGGACGGCTGCTTTGGCTGACTCAATGTAGCTGACCACCAGAACACTGGGCTGGTGGGGGGAGAGAGAGAGAGAGAGAGAGACAGACGTTTAACAGACTGGGACTTGACATACCTTATTTCATGTCTTAGCACGCACCACCGCAGTAGCTCGAATATCTCATCAAACATACCGCTGACACCAAAACGGAGAACGGAAAGGTCGGACACCGTGCTGGTTCCCCTAAAAGAACAGGCCAAATTCTTATAGTATACTACGGGCTTCAGTGTGTGCGTACCACTGTATGCATGACTGCACACAGCACGGTAGACAGCGTAACCATGGCTGTAAACGTCTGGATGCTTATACAGTAGTGTGCCTGGGGAGCTGGATGCCCGTTTTGTACAGCGACACGTAGTCCGACAGACACACAGACTCGGCCAGCGGCCACGTTCCCGAGCTGGCCTCTACTCCTACTGAACCAGTCACATCTGTCTGGATGACGGAAGCAGCCGTCGCCGTCACTTCATTTGGACTCCCTAATTCACTAAATGTATTTCCAGCATGTGCATAATCTCCAGGCTTCCACCCACCAGACTTATTAGCTACCATTATCCAAACATGACAAGCCACAGTAACAGGTCTTGAAAATAACACCAGATGAAAATATAGCTTCATTTACTGGGTGGGGGAAATCTGCCATCCATCCAGAGTATATTGACAAGCCTGTGTAGGAAAGCGCAAACCTCAGTACAACAGCAGTATCCCTACATTGTCCAACAACAAAAAAGGGGCTCCATTTCCTTCTCGTCATGTCTGCTTCATATATGCATGGGGCACTGAAAGAGCATTATTGACGTTACAGATTAATTTATCTAGTATAATAGTGAAATATAGCATACAACTACACAAATATGGGCACATATGGGCTTTGTCAATGCTGGAAGAAAATGTAAAGCCCCAACAAAAAAAACCATCTGACTGTGACTTCTTTTGTTGAACCAAATGAAATAGATCAGAAACACAAACAACGATTTTAGCGCAGAAATCAATGAAAGCTCTGGCACTGAACACATCAGTATTTTTGCACGCTTTGCAAGAAACGCGCACAGAAAAGCAAGACTCTCTTAACCTTACAGACACAACAACAACAGAAGGATATCTTGTGCAAGTCAAGCTAAGCTACGATAAACTTCCCGGTCTATGTTAGTAATGACAGACCAAGCCTGCAGTAATTCTACCCTTCAGTAGCTTTAATTTTTTATAGAGTCATTGAAACTGTGTACGTGGGGTGACATTACCCAGAATGGAAAAGATGCAATCACAAAAAATTCACTTTTTGTTGTGTATTGTGACCGAGAGGCAGCAGAAGCCAAAAAGCACATTTTAAAAGGCTTCTATGATCCGACATAAGCTATGCCTAAACAGGTGCCTTCCTATTGTTCTGGGTCAAGTAAGCAAACTAAACGTAAAATGGGTGCCCCAGAGGTAGGGGTCGATGCACGCCGAAAATAGGATATATTGTTTTTCCTCTGTAGATCAATATAACCAATTAACTGGCCGACCATTGTCTGGTTGTGGGACACGAGAACACGAGAGATTGGGCTTTGGTGGTACCTCTGGTCTAAAGGGAAACAATACCATCCATTTCTATATTGGTAGTCGCAGAGTAGTCTAGTGGGAGGCAGGATAGTCTAGTGGTCTAGGTGTTGGACTCCCAGCCGGAAGGTCGTGGGTTTGAGCCCCAAAGTTGGCCTACCTGTAAGTGTCCTTGAGCAAGATGCCTAACCCCTATCCACTCCCTTTAATAGCAGCATGTAACTGTAAGTCGCTTTGGAGAAAGCATCTGCTAAATGACCTAATTGTAGTCACAATTATTTTGAGCTCCTGGTCTACATGGAGGTTGAATGGAGATCAAATTACTTAGCATGGTTGTTGTTTTGTTTATAATGGATGCATTGCAAACTGCACAACCTTATCCTTATAAACACCCTGAATGATGAAAAGATCCTGTTTTCCTCTATATAGGTTACACCTATTGTAGTGATCTAAATAGGTCAAATAAAAGGCCCTGATGTATAATACAAGCACACACCGCAGGACCAGCCGGGCTTCAGTTTATATGGCTCGCCATAAAACAGTCACATGAACCTGTATGTCACCCAACTACTTCCCACGCTGTGCCAGGCTACAGTATAACAACATTCCAAGACACACACACACACACACACACACACACGCACACACGGTTCCTAGTCCTTCCCCACCATTTTATCCTCCCCTCCCACACAGCTGTGTGTAGAATGGCAGGGTGACAGGAGTGAAGGACTAGGGGGATAAGGCCCTGTGTGACACGGATTAGTAATAGCGCCTCAGCTGAACTATTGAGGCCAAGCCTGGCGTGGCCGTGGAGAGATGGGATTACAGAGAGCCAACCCAAGGCAGACTAACGGGCAGCAAAAACATGAAGGAGGAAAACTGACAAGAACGTGAAATAAGGAAGTGTGTGAATTGTCCTCGCCTACGCTCACCAAACAACCCGAGGAAGCCGTCTTTCCATTGCTGATGAGTAAACATACAGTCGCTTGTGCAGCCAGGAGTGAAGGGAACAGTGCAGGCTAGGCTCAAAAGTAGAGGCCAGCGTGTGTCATGCTTTGTCAGTTGGCAGAACATTAGTTACGTCGGAGACAAAACTTTGAGAGGATGAAAAATACAAAGCAAAAAGCTGGCGGTTTTAGGATCGGGCTTCGATCACCGATTTGGGGCCACATGAAACCCCCACCCCACTAAATATGTCTCACTGTGTCAGCAGCTTTGGATAGAAATGTAATGGCTGCTGAAAAACCCAACTGCTTAGTACTCTGTTTATTTGTCAGTATCTGCAAAACAATTTGGCTTCATAGATGACTTCCTCAGAGATTTCGAGACAGACATGAATCATTTTCAACCATTATATACGCTTTACTTATTAGAGCAAGGCTAGGGATCAACTGTGAACCCGGCCCTACATAATGGATGTAGCAGATGTGATGCATGTCAGGGGAAGGGAACCGGCACAGCCCACATTCTAGCGAAAAGCCAATTCTAGATGGGCCAATGTTCACAGCGAAAAAGAAAGAGAGGAAGCAGTTCGTGGCCACTTCCTGTCCAGTAAAAAATAAATAAACAATCCTATTCAATTGTTGCTGCAGTGCAATGCAAAAATATAATAATGTCTGTCCGGGCATGTTTTCTCAAACTAGGGGGCAGGATAGTCTACTGGTCTGGGTGTTGGACTCCCAGCCAGAAGGTCGTAGGTTTGAGCCCAGAGTTGGCCTACCTGCAAGCCTCCTCGAGCAAGATGACTTAACCCTACATGCTTCATGTAATAGCACCATGTAACTAAGTCCCTTTGGATAAAAGCATCTGCTAAAATGACCTCATTGTAATTGTATATGCCTTAATAAATGGTGAACCCTCAATACCACACACCAATATTTGGAGACAATAAAAATCAAATAACAATTACCTATGACAGTTATCTTAAAAGGGTAGTGTAATTGTCATTATTGAAAAACATGCCCAGACCCTGCACCACTCACACACATGGAACGTGTGCATGTTGACTTGACATGTGCAGTTGCGTGTTTGATTCGCAGCCAAAAGTATATTTTTTCTAAACTAAACTGTTAAATGTTAAAATGTGTATGTTAAAATTACATTCACTGAAGGGAGGGGAGTGAAACCGTTTTCTTCATGCATTCCAGACTTTAAGGGTGAGTAACTGATACAATATGTATAGTGTTTGGGTGAGGTATTCCTTTATTTCTTTAGTTAAGTAATTGTGCGTCAGTGAGTGGCTAGGGCCTTTCTTATGAACGTTAGGAAAATGACGTACAAGTAAAAATCAGACAGAATGCCACCGCGATACTTCTAAACGTATACCGATACCTTACGGTTAAGAGAAATGGATTTGGATTTCAGCAGCAGTGCAAACATAAACTATCGCAGGATTTAGGATCTATGCATCTATCCACAAATAATAATGGAATATTGCCAAGTTGGCAGTTGGGTTGTAAAAAAAGAAAAAAAAAAGAAATCTTAAGTGAAGCATGTTACTATGGACGCAGCATCCAAGAGACTCCAGGCTGCAAATAGTAGCCTTACTGGTATGTGGGACACCGTTTTAGCATGATCAAGGTTGCTACAGCTGCTTACCCGGCTGAACCAGATGCTGAGTTGTGTTTCGGACAACACTGCAAAGTAGAACCTCTGGGAGCTGGGCTGGATGTGAAAGGGTTCCTCGTCACTTCTCAGCGGACAAAGTAGCCTCCGGGGCCAGCCAGTTAGAAAATACATGACGGACAGACACTCTGCTAAGACACTGCAAACAGTGTCGCAATGCCAGATAAATGGCCCTTATCTCCAAACAAGAGAGTCTTAACCCGAGTGGTTCATCGACGGATAGAAGTGGAAAAACAACTTTAGAAAAATATAATTGCCGGCCAATGTTGACACTGGTCCGACGATCAATCCATGGACGCCGAAAAAGGCTCTCGGTGGCAGAGAGCTAAAGCGCTAGCCGGGCTAACATTCGAGTGCCAACTTGATGATGAGCTGTCCGCAGCCAAGAAAACAATCCTCGCGCTGCACTCCGCGCCGAAGTCATACGCAACAAAACATGGCACAGTAACTAACAAATGTCAGATGAACTTTATGTACTAGTCCTACGTCAACTCTAACTATATCTACAACAACCAGACTTGTTTTTAATAGCTGTAAGGCATCCAGCCCTCGCATCTGTGTCCCTCACTGACGCCATCTTTACCTAGGCTGCCTCACTCAAATCTGATTGGCTGTCGTGGAGACGTCTGCGTAGAACGTCTGACGTAATTTTCCCTCAAGCTAACTTTAGGCCCGTTGCTGACATCAGGTGGTAATATGTTAGAATACATTAATGGGTATACAAAAAAGTTAAACGGTCGGAAAACACAAAATAAATAGAAAAATAAAATAATGAATACAATAATTACTAAACTACATCATGTAGCTATTTCCACTTGTAAACCGTGAAACTTCCGTTAATAACAAGGGTGAACTTTAATCAGGCATGAAAGCATAGGTAAAGTAACCTTGTTACATGATGCTGTCCTTATTCTAGGAGAATGTTATCTGGTTGCAAAAACTGGTGGTTAACCAGTTCAACTGTTGACAAATGTACTAATTGTAAGTCGTTTTGGATAAAAGCATCTGCTAAATGCTGTAAATGTAAATGTAAAAAGCATTATGCACTGTGCACTAAAGCAAATATAATGCCATTGCATACCATCTTGATAGATTCACATGATTATTAGGGTAATTGATAAAACCGTGTCAGCATTTTTAATTAAAGGTACACTCCTCAGTTGGAGTGTAGAATTGTCCATGTGGTTAAAAGATAGTGGCTTGCATTCCTCTCTACTCCTCTCCCTACAGAGCTTGTAGACATACATATCATTTCAGCCTAAAGCCACACGCACTGTTGTGCTCAGTAGTGTTTCAGGACATAAACAGTGAGCTGGGGAGGAAATCTGGGGTTCACTGGGGATTATAATACAATAATGCAGTGGAGCAGTGTCCCTTTACTGTATATTCAGGTCAAATATTGTCATTTAAAGAGTTCCATTAAAATCACAACAAAAACAAGTTACCAACAGCAACTTTAATGTGCTTGGGTTAAGAATAGAAACGCAGTACTTGTTGTTTGTCAGACGATGTCCACATCCTTAAAAGGCGTTTTCAGACAGGCCATCATTATCACAAGTACAAAATCAACTATATGTGAAACAGAACTTGACGTGATGCAAGTAAACTGAAGTGTGAAAAACTCTTCTGTCCATCTTGAATGGACCGTATTAAGACATGTACATATTGGGATGTGTTTGAAGCGATGGTATTTCATTTGTAGGCACTGTCCACACATTTTCACCTGCAAAACAGGGAGACATTACAGTTCAAGAGCATTAGGTAACAGTACAAAACAAAAACACAAAACATTGGCACTTACCCCGCTGCTGATTTAGTCATCCTACTGGTGTCTTGTCTTTGCTTGAGCACCAGCAACAAGCAATGATCCACTCACACACAGTTGACAGTGCTGAAGAAACATATCGAAGCACGCTTGAAATTCTGCTTTTATTTATTTTGTAGTAGATAAAAGGCCTTCCTGCCCATTATAGTCTTTTCTGGTTAGGCTATATAAGGGCCGAGGTAATGTGGAGAGTGGTAACATGATACAACCCATATCATGTTATGTTATATGCGTTTTTCTGTTTTGTTTGTTTGTTTGTTTGTTTGTATTTAAACACAGTATATACATTATGTTTTTAACATGGCTCAATTCAAAACATAGTTGTGGAGCTGCAGGAAAGAAATGTCACACTATTTACCTTATATTTATTTTATTAATTTTTTTACAAATACAGTTTGTTTTGCCGTTGTTAAAAGTGATGAAACGGTACTCACCACTGAATAGTAGTCAAAGCATATTTACACTTTATGGTTCTTTATTTTCCTTTTCTCTACTGCTTCAATCGCCATCCAGTGATGTCCATGAGGTTAGTGTTGAGAAGGTGACGTGAACAGGACGTCACGTCCTCGGTGGTAGTGAACAGACCGAGACTAATAGCCTTTGGATTAATCAGATTGCCACATGAAAAGTGAGGAAGAGACTTATTATCCTTCATGGATGTCTTCAAATGTCTCGAAAAACTTTTAGCATAGGCTTACTAGACTACAATTATATGCCAAAACTTACACTTAAACACGGATGGATACAGAATCTTTAATCTTCCTCCGGCTGAAGTAATGAAGATTTAGACAAAACGCTTTTACAAAAAATTAGATACATTTAAAAAAGCAAATATCAACAGAGCCTTCAGCTTTACACTTTATATTCCTTCTATTTTCTATCAATTTATTCCCCGGTATTCATTGACTATTCCAGCGGACTCTTTCAGAATCAGAATTAGAATCAGAAAAAGCTTTATTGCCAAGTACGTTTTTACCCGGCATACAATGAATTTGTTTTGGTGTTGTTGGTGCATATCAAACATTGTCTAAATCTAAGAAAGATAACAAATCAAGTATTAAAAATATAAACAATATAAATACACAGTATGTAAGTAAATATAAGAAGAGCAGTAGGCCTACAGTCTGTAAGTGACTTGAAGTTGGCCACTGCAGCTTGTTTTTATAAATAGCGTTTTTATAATTAAAATAATATTTCGATATGATTATCTCCGACAATTTTATGACGCAAGTTAGTAATCACCAGTGCCATCATAGGGGCAATGAATATCTTACGCTAGCTTTCCCAGAGCAGCCTACCTATTCTCATATTTAAAACTTGAATTATGAATTATTATACTGGATCAACCACTGCTGGGCGACCATTAGCCTACTGGAAGACATGAGGTGAAATCGTATTCAAAATCGATTAAGTTTGCCTTTGTGTGATAATCCTGGCTTCTGCTTATCTGGTCTTGGCCACTGCAGGACAATTGTTGTCATTTTTGGTAGCTAACGTTAGTCGTTTGTCGCCTTTCTCGTTTTGGACAAGCAGGTTGGTTACCGAAAATGCTCACGTCTTTCTACCCAATTAAGGTTATTAACTAAATGGATGAACGTATTCATTACCAACAAGTAACGTTAGTTTGTAGTTTTTAATTATGGTATTGCAGAATTCCCGAAGCTAGAGACGAATGCCAGATCAAGTAGCTAACTAGCCAGTTAGCTTAGCTACTCTGCCAAGCTGGTATTTAGCAAGCTATTTGCTGCCATTACAAAAACTCCCTCGATACGATTTAATGTTTTATTAACGTTACATAGTAGTGGCAGGTGATGTTATTTTTGCCACGTGGGAAGTCAAAATTATGTCGGCAATGTAGTTTAATAATTTTGACATTGTTTGACATAACTATAACATACAGCTAATATTGTACAGTAGACTCTGGGCTAATTGCTTAACCGGCACCCTGCAATCTCCATCAGTGGAATAACGCCATTGGCAATGTTTGGTGGGTTTTTAAAACCAACACTGTACAGTAATATTTACCGTACTGCTCACACAGCCGTTGCTACGTCAGAGTTCAGCCGTACTCGCTTGAAAGTTAACTGCACACTGTGGTTGTAAGATTTCTCCTGTATAGTATTTTTATAGTTAAATATGTTTTGTGTCATCCATCTATCTATTCGTTTTATTGGTGCTATGAGAATTATTATTATTATGAAGTAACCGCTGTTTTACTCTGGGCAGGGATGGCCTAATAATCTTGACTAACCTCGGTAAAACCCGTTCAAAGCATTGTATGATCCCTGAGACCACCAACACCAATCTAATGTGGCGATCTTGGGTAACCTAAACACGTGTTAAAGCTCTCAGCTGTCAGTCCTAAATTAGAGCCATAAGAGCGTGTATGTTGTGTTATTTATGGGCTCACAGAGTCCAGAGAGATATTAGTTGCTTACAACTAGCATCTCTCTCTGCTATAGCAGAATTGTAATATTGACTTGGTTAAAAAATCATGGCAAATAATAATAAAAAAAGACCCCATCTAAAATTGTCTTAATTCATCAGCATTTGTGAGTGTAGACCTGCACAGTTAGCCTTGAATTAGTGCTGTATCCCTCTGACCATTTGCAGGATGTCAGCATGGAGTGTGCTCCTGCTCTGCCAGACAGCCTGGTGTTGGAGATCTTTCTGCGGCTGCCACACGACGCTGTGCTGAGCGCCGGTCTGACGTGCAGACAGTGGCTGGCTGTCTCCAGAGACGAGTTCCTGTGGCGGGAGCTGTTCTACAGCTACTATCGCATTCCCCGCTCCGTTCCCCGACACCCTGGTAAACATTGTGTGCACATATGTGTTATCGTTGTTGTCATTAAAAGCACAGATTGTGATTGAGGCCATATATATGTATATGTATATATGTGTATATATATATATATGTATATGTGTGTGTGTGTATGTATATGTGTGTGTGTGTATGTATATGTGTGTGTATATATATATGTGTGTGTGTGTGTATATATATATATATATATATGTGTATATGTGTATATATATATGTGTGTATATATATATATGTATATGTATATATATGTATATATATATATGTATATGTATATGTGTATATAAAATTCCAACTGTTACTTCAGACTTTTTTCACAAACTGAAACATTCTGTTTCAGTTTGTGTAGAGAGCCTACGTCCCTCCCCTTCCACTGTCAATTGCGAGAGACAAATAATTGATCCCATTTGAATTGTGCCACGAATTACACAAATGATGTTTGTCAATTTAAATGATAATTTTTCACCCAGGTTGACCTGTGGCACACAAACAGGAAATGGCAAGAGTGAGAGATATCGCAAAGATATTGCCACTTCCTGTTCGGTGACTTTGAAGACCTGTTGCTTCGTAACCAAAAATCCACAAAAAAAAAAATTGACAGAGAAATTAGAAAAATAAGGTTTTTCATAAAATTCCGAAAATATTCAGCAGACAGAAAATTTCCTCACCGGACTCAGGAGAACCTAGGGGTTCTGTATTTATTTTTGAAAATCAGTTAAAGATTGTAACAGTTATGAGCAGAAATGTGAATCAAACGTTGAGCGTTGGTAACATGATACAACCTTATAGGGGACTCTGTTCAAGAGAGCTGGGTGTCAAAACTAAACATAATATATATATATATATTATAACGGCCGATCAGGAAACCTATTAGCCAATCGTGTGCTTGCACTGACCTTGCGCAATGCGTAGTAGAAGTATGAACTGCCCAAAGTAACTGCCCGCGGGTGTTACCAAGATGGCTGCCGAGTGGCCAGACTTTCCTCTAAGGACTTTGTTACAGCTCAGACTTTTGACTTTTGAAGTGCCAGGCTTCCTCCAATGGCACTCCACGTCTGTCGAGCTGATCTTCCACATGGCAACAGTTGCCAATGCTGCAGCATGGCTACACTCTTTGACCAACCCTTATTTATGTATGTATGTATTTATCTTTTTAGCTGCGGTGTCGTGGTACAGGGAGTTCAAGCGTCTGTTTGACTGCATCCCCTGTGTGGAGGTCCAGACCTTGAGAGAACATCACGACCAGGTCCTCCATCTGGCCTTCTCACACCGGGGCCACCGTTTCTCCTCCTGCTCCAAAGATTGCACTGTCAAGGTGGGTAGTGACCCTTTCTGCCGCACAAGAACCCTTTTGTTAGATGTGGGCAGTGTTTTAAAGATGTCCGCTTTCCCCCGGTTTGTTTGGATGGATGGATGTTGGCGTGTCGTTAAAGTGCTACTGTGTCAGGTATAGTAGCAAGTATTTTTAAAACCCGAGTATTCCCATATGTATTAGGGACGGGAATCGGCAGGGACCTCACGATTAAATATTACAGGGATGTTTGAGTACCGATACGATGTTTATTGCGATTCTGTGTGTGTGTGTGTGTATATATATATATACACACATATACACACACACACACAGAACATTTTTTTGTGTGGAAACGTTGTCTTTCCTTATGCTGGCTTTGAAATGAGGGGGTTCGGGTTCTACAGGTCCGTCTGCGTCTGCCCAACAGAATGTAGCAGATGCGGGTAAATGATACCATTAATTCACTCCCACTAAGATTAGATTGACTTTTTGTGTCACCGTTTTGTGTTCAAACGTGTATCCAAGGAACCTTATTAGACAGTGCACACGCCCAATGCTTAATGGGGAACTGTGTAAGCTCAAACCTGCCCCCTGTGGCCAAACATACACATAGCTACACACTTGGGAAGCAGTTGTCCGTGTAGTGCTTTGTCCGGTGGCTGTATGTTTTTTACAGGGACCCAACTTTTTTTTCTTGTCCTCAGCTCTGGGACACCGAGCGCCTCGATGGCTCCATCTCGCTGGTGCACAGCTCCAACATGCGTCACTTCAACTGGGGCTACACCCAGTTCTCCCAGTTCAACGCTGACGACAGCCTGCTCCTGGTGTCGGGGGTCTATCTGGGCCAGCACAACTCCTCCTCGGGGGAGATCGCAGTCATCAGCCTTGGTGAGACGCACGCCGTCTGGACCTAACACCGACCTATTAGTTATCTGTCTCAATCATTTACATTCTATTAAAGCAAAGCAGAGCGAGTATTGGGCATCTTTTTGGCATTCAAAATTGCCATATCGCCATTTGGCTTGGAACATGGTTAGCTAATAGGCTGTCTTTTTGTTTCTGTTAATATTGGCTAATAGTTGATACAAACATGATTTAAGAAACCATTTAAAAAAAGAAAAGAAAAAAAAGCCGTTATTTAAGAGTCCAATGAATAATATTGCAATGATATTGCAATCATGCTGACAAAGTGAAAATGAGACTAGATGTGTGTGTGTGACGGTGTGGCTGCCTTCTCCCAGACAACTACACCCTCTTGTCGCGAGTAAGGAACAAGCCCTACGATGTGTTTGGCTGCTGGCTGAATGAGACCCACCTTATCTCTGGCAACCTGCACTGGATTGGCAACATGACCTCCTGCTCTGTCCTCTGGCTCAATAAAGCCTTCCAGGTAAATGTTCCGCTGCGTCCCCGAGGCCCGCGTCCCCGAGGCTCGCGTCCCCGAGGCTCGCGTCCCCGAGGCTCGCGTCCCCGAGGCTCGCGTCCCCGAGGCTCGCTTCACTCACCCGGCTGTTTGTCTCGCCAGGACATCGAGTCGGAGAACGCCAACGTGGTCAAGCGGCTCTTCAAGATCCAGAACATCAACGCCAGCACCATCCGCACTGTCATGGTGGCCCACTGCCGTCGCCACGACAGCCCCGACCTCCTGCTGGACTACGAGGCCCAGTCCCGGGCCCGCACCGGGGCCCAGAACCAGGACAGCCAGCACCACCAGCCGCTGCTCTTTGACCTGGGCGCCTCGGACAGTGAGGAGGAGGAGGAGGATGACGACGAAGAGGACGAGTGCCGGAGGGATCCCCGGTTCTCCACGGCACGCCTCCCCCAGCCCACTGCCTCCCCCCTGGAGCACGTCATACAGGTGAACACGGTATTGTTTTGTGGTGTACATTTATCTCACCAAAACACCATTTTCTTTTGGCCTATTGAAGCCTATTCATTTACAGTAAATGTGCTATTTTCTTGATTTGTGTAGACTTTTAGTATGTTCAGCTCAACGATATGCATGGTGGGAAAGAAATTCTGTTGCAGATACTTAGAATCCTCTAGGCTGTTTCTCTTTAACTTTTTGTTAAACCTCTGTAGCCTACTCACCTCAATGCGTGTATTCTACCTGCTCTCCACTTTGGGAGAGTGCCACTTTTACATTTCCATACGTGCAAAACTACAAAAATCATCATTTGATTAATTTGCGTTCTTAAAAAAACAACTCATAAAGCCATCAGCTGGGGTTTGGTTTGCCCCAACGTTTTAGATTAATGGTGCTGAAGAATTTAAAATAATATTCGTATACAGAAGGTTAACCATGTACAACACTTTTTAGTGTCATCATCGTCTTCTTCAGCCGCTTATCCGGGGTCGGGCCACACTTCCTAGTGTGATAAATGTAATGGTTACATCCTGTATTTCCTCCATCTTGCCGTCTTCATACTGTCCAAGTGCAGAAAAAGCTGCCAGCCGTTACAGGGTAGCGTCTAACAGGGCAGGAAGTGCCATGTAACCGTGCTCAGTGCTGCCCCCCTGTGTGCGCTCAGGGGTGCCAGAGTGTGGGCGCCGTGGAGCTGGAGCTCGAGGCCACGGTGGCCCGTATGATGAGCAGAGCCCACACCAAAGCCCATGACCCCAGCCTGACGAGCACCTCTGGCCCCGGCGAGGGCGAGGACAAGACCTACCTGCTCTTCACCACCGGAAGCCTTACCTACTCTCCCCACCAGATCGGTGTGTTTGACTCACAGCTCATCTACATTTACATGCACAGCATTTAGCATCGAGATATGTTGAGCTAAAGTTTAAAGGACCAGTGTGTAATATTTAAGAGGCTCTAGTGACAGAAATGCAATATAAGATCCACAACTATGTTGTC
>JAODLI010073991.1:0-13682 GCA_027575585.1 Percopsis omiscomaycus
AAAGTCATTGGAACATCATTTATTTTGGAATACAGCAACCCATTACAGCCCAGGTATGGAACCACCTGGGTGTCTTTCATACACAAAAAGACCAGCTCGCATAGTTTTCTGCACGGCAGACTTTGGTCGATTGAGGAGTTTCAACCAAGATTTCTCATCTCTCTGCAGAGGCCCACGGCTGCGCTGCCATCGTGGGAGGATTGAAATGCCTCGTCCCGCAAGGCCTTTCTTCCTTCACAGCGCTTTGAATGCGTTCTTACTTTGCATATAAGATGCAAAACATGCTCAAGTACTGAAACACTTCTCGTGTGGTTTCCCCATCATCAATTATTGATTGTTCTTATTGTTTTAATCAATGCATTTAGCATCTGAAGCATGTTTACATCCCCGTGGGCTACAGAAAACTAGACGCAATGCTGGCTAAAGGAGAAAGCTTTGTTTTCTGATGAAAAGTATATTGTTTGTTAGAGGGAATCACATCAGTGATATGTAACAGAGCGCCGAGCGAGGAAGAGGAAAGGGACTGTCTGTGAATAGATGAAGCCTTCACTTCCCATAGCAGCCTAGATAATAATATATTGGTCCAGGGATCCCACTGTGCACTGAAATATACCCAATACTTTAATCCTGTCCTGTGTGTGGGAGTGCTGCTTTACACAGTAAGAGAGAGTGTGTGTGTGTGTGTGTGGGGGGGGGGGGGATATATAAATATCCCACTGTTTTCAGAGGGCCTGTTACAAAGAAAAGCTGAGGGAAGGAAATAAGGAAAGATGCTAGAAGAGGAAGACGGAATGTGTGTTTGTGTGTGTGTGTGTGTGTGTGCGTGCATGTGTGTGGGAATGTGTGTTTGTGCACGTGTGAGCACTCTGTGTTCCAGGACCTACCTCTTCATCAGCAACACCAGCTGATGGCCCTGAAACCAGACCCTCAGAGTGCGTGTACACTAGAGTGCATGCAAGTTTGTTTTACGTGGGTGTGTCTAAATTCTGGCAAAGATTGAAACAGCCTAATAGGAATGCATGGTTCAACTGCCGTAAACTGCTCTGAATGAATGCACTCTACAGTACAAAATTCCACCCTTTTACGATCAAGCTCCGCTCTGATAATAATTGTTTTGTATTAATGTCTCACTAATGATGCCCCATTAAGAAAACAAAGCTGGCCTGTACAATACCTGCTGCCTGCCACAGTTAATGGTTGGGGGCCCCTGCTGAATATAAATGAGGGTTTGTTCTCATCCACTTTAGATATATAGAGGCGGTTGGTTGGGTTAATTAGAGGGAACCTGGACACCCGTGGAGCTGCTTTGGCTGGTATACACTATGATATATAGTGTGCTAATGTGGACTATATTAGCTAGGTCAGATAGCAGCCAGCCTTTGTTGAATGACAAGTATTTGTGTGTGTGCGTGTGCGTGTGTGTGGGTGTGTGCACGCGCGTTTTGCGAATGTAGTCATTTTCCTGATAGATTAGGTCAGGGAGTCTATAAACTGGAAGTGCTATTTCGCTACGTCAGCTATCACACCTCCATAAGGAGCTGGCTGTTTCATTGTATCCTCCTCAGTGCCTTGGTTCTACTTGTGATAGCCACAGCTGAATAACCTTGTGCCGGTCCCGTTGGTATTTAGCCCAAAAGTCCTGGTTAAGTGCTCCGCCAGATATTGTGGCTCCCGTGTGCTGAATGAGAAATTGGAAAGATATGCATCAAGTGCAGAATAAAGCAATAAGGCCCAGTGGGATGTGAAACAATGGCTCCTTCCAGGTGGCGGTGTGCTGTGAGGGGAGCGCGGGGAATTGGATGAGACAGAAAGCTCGTCTGGCTGCCTGGCTGTTAGCATTGGACTTGGCAGCTCTCTGCCAGGGAAACGCTGACAGGCAGGCACGCCTGTCACAGCACATAAGTGCCTCCCCGCGCCACCCCAGGCACCATGGGGCCGGTCCTCTCTCCTGTGTTCAACTCCCAGGCGCAGGCCCTGGCTGTGTCATACCCTTTGTGTGGTTCAAAGATACTGTTAGGGTGAGAGGAAGGCCGAGTATGATGCTATAGGTGTGCCCGGTGAGCAGAGCGGAAGGAAGGGATTGCTGTTAAGAATAGCTTTACTTAAAAACAATTTTTTTAAGTTAAGCTAAACAAAGCTTTTATCCTGTATTACAACTTTGATATCACCCAAATCATTTTCAATTAGTACTACTTCATTTAAGCTTGAATCAAAACCTATCCAAAAGCAACTGAGATGTTCTCCGAGAACAAAAATAAACTTAAGATGTTTTGAAGGAACCTACTGTTGAACAAGATAGGTAAAATTAGAAAACAAAGAAATATCAAAAGAAAGTGCATTCCAAATATGGAACTGAAAGTATGAGTAAAAGAGTATAAGAAGTATGAGTCTTGTGGAGAGTTTTGTTCACAGATACCTAATAATACATAATATAGCACTGAGTGTGTGTGTGTGTGTGTGTGTGTGTGTGTGTGTGTGTGTGTGTACGTGTGTGTGCATGTCATACTCTGTTCCCAGGCAAGAAGCGTCTTTGTTTATTTAGATTACCTTACCATGACCTTTTCTGTTGAATCTGGGTGTTTGCATACCCCAAACCAGTTGTTATGACTTCCCTGTTGCAAGCAGCACCTTTCTCAGTTGGTTTTCCACATGGAAGGATGGCAAAAGTATAAGTAGTATGTTTTGTTATTATCATTATTATTTTAATTTATGCCATGACATTTAAAAAATGTTGCTTTGTTATTTGACTTCATGGCCACATGTCACAGCTATTTCTTGGTTAACTGAAGGCCCACCAAGTGACAAAGACAAATTCAAACCCAAAATTAGTATGAAACTAACCTTTTACGGTCAGGGTGCTGGGAATTTTTTATATCTCCCACGTTTTTGAAGGGCCATTCTATAAATCTCCCTTAATACCCTCTATCCTACTTGTTGTGTTTGCTGAATAGCAGAACCCTAATATCGATCTTTCTTGGTGTGTATAGAAAATCAAAGTCACCTAGAAGTGGGAACTCGCTTGATTTGCTGCAGTAAATTCAGCATTGTGCCTCTACTTACACCTTGATTTCCACAGTTCCGGGGCGGATGTTAATTGTATTGATTCAAATGAGGATTATGATCTGGTAGAGGAAGACAAAGTGTTCCGGCCTTCAACCGCTCTTGCATATTCCAGACACATTTTCTAACCAGCAGTCTAACTAAATGTTTTTCAGGCAGAAAGATTACAGCAGCAATTGAATGTGAAGTGTGTTTATTGGATGAGAGGAGAAAACAGAGAGGGAGGAAGGAAATAGAAAAATACTTAAAATAGATAAATTAATAGTCCCATGATGTAACAGACATATTCAATTCTGGATTGTTTCATTCTGTAAAATATAATATAACAGACAATTCTGTTTACACATTCCGAAAGTCATGTTTTTATATATTTTGTCTCCTCCACAGATGAATTCTGGCCTTGCTATGGTTTCTCGACCTCCTCCTGCTGAAGTTCAATGGCAGAAACCGACTGCACTTCCCTGCTCAGTTCCTGCCTGTCTTGATCACCAAAAGAGAGATCTGGTCCACAGTTAAACCACAAGACTGCACTTCCTTCTCCAGCTGCTCTCTCCGGAACCCTCCTGATTTCCATCTTTCACCCCTTTACCATGACTTGTCTCCTGGCACCCCTCTTTGTCCTGGTTTTCCAGACATGTGCCTCGGGAGTTAGCATTACGTTGGACCCAAGCGACCTCGGTCCAGGAATACCCGCTAATGCCTCCGGAGACATCCCACCATCCCCTCCTCCTGGGACTAGCAAACGAGCCCCACACAGCATCATTATTGGTGTGCGTAAAGGGGGCACGAGAGCCCTGCTGGAAATGCTCGACATCCACCCAGAGGTGGCGGCTGCCGCTACCGAGGTGCACTTCTTTGACTGGGATGAGAACTACGCCAGGGGCTTCAACTGGTACCGTGACCTGATGCCCTACTCGTACCCGCACCAGATCACGGTGGAGAAAACCCCTGGCTACTTCACTTCGGCCCTGGCACCGGAACGTATCTGCGCCATGAACTCCTCCATCAAGCTGCTGCTGATCCTGCGCGACCCGGCCGAACGTGTCATCTCTGACTACACCCAGGTGTACTTCAACCGGCTGGAGAACCACAAGCCGGTGCAGGCCATCGAGAACCTGCTGATCCGCAACGGAGCCCTCAACACCCGCTACAAGGCCATTCAGAGGAGCCTCTACGATGTTCATATGCGCAACTGGCTGCGCCACTTCCCCTTAGAGCAGATCCACATCGTGGACGGGGACACTCTGATCCGAAACCCCCTGCCAGAGCTCCAGAAGGTGGAGCGTTTTCTTAACCTACCCCCAAGGATAGTGTCCTCCAACTTCTACTTCAATCAGACCAAGGGGTTTTACTGTATCCGCAGCGACGGGCGAGAGCGCTGCCTGCACGAATCCAAAGGCCGCCCCCACCCAGTGGTCAATAGCACCGTGCTGCAGCAACTGCGCTCATACCTGCGGGAGCACAACCGTACGTTCTACAGGCTGGTGAAGCGCACCTTTGACTGGCAGTAAGGGCCCCTGGATCCAGTGTAAGACTCAAAGGAGCCACTACCTTGTTGATGATGAGGACGCTATAAATGCGATGGAAGCACTTTACGAACTTGACATTTGAACAGCCCTCCTAACGCTATTGCTAACTCTGGTTTCAGCAGAGGATATCAATGTTAACGTGACATACAGTTTCAGAAGCATAACAACAGATTGGGTGGAAAAAAACAAAAAATGAAGCTATGACAAGTCATTATTTATGTGCCGAAAAAAGGTTTTAGTCAGCAGATCGCGGTGAACAAAAGTATGTGAAAGTGAACTTTTTTTCCCTCTCTCATTTGATATTCTTGTTCTTGATAATAAATTGTTTTTGCTTTTAAACATATCAGTGATTTACCTTGTTTATCTCTCAGTATTCTCCGATAAACCATAATACCTTCTTTTGTAAGCATGCTAAAGTAAGCAGAGGCATTAGCATAAGCATTTGAATTGCTGTGGTGCAGTGTAGACATTAACACAAGGAAATGGTTGCCCTGGAGCGGCGCTTTTGCAGTACAGGAATCACTAATGGCTTTGGACATTGAAGGTATGTCAGCTGAATCTCCAACGTCAGCAAGCTTCGGGGAGCTCCTCTTGCATATCACCATGACTTGGCTCAACAATTCACTCAGGAAGTTAGGAACAGTCATTAAATCATATGCTGAACGGGTCTCCCAAGGCACCGCAAGCACTGAAAAATCAGTTACACAACGGCCTATTTATCTTCTTCCTTAATGATTATCTCTTTCGTGGAGCGTATGCGTTTTTCCCAGAAGCCTCTTGTCGATCTGAACTTCACTGAGATAGAGGCGGGTCGTGTTTCCCTCATCGATCAAGCTTTAAACAGCAGCCAAATCTACCGCTCCGCAGGGATCTCTGATGTTCATGTGATCTGTCTGCTGGTCTTGTCAGGGCCTGAACCAGTATGGTCAGTCTCAAGGGGAGGACAGCCCACTGATGCTGTGATGTATAACAGGTGATGGCTGTGTGAAAAACATTTAATTCAATTGTACAGAATAGTCAGCTTGTGCTTTAAAGCTGCAGTCACAAATATTTTCATGTTAATATAATCTGTTTCTCTGCTATTTACCTCTAATATGGCAGGTGCAATATTCACAAGTTACATTATTGTGCACACACAGTGCTACATATTAACAAACAGCCATGGTTGGTCTGTCACAGATGACTGAGCATAATGTAAAGGCCACCATTGACTCACATGTTGTTGTTATATTGACATTACACATTACATCACAGTTTGGTTTGGTTGGCGATAACTCACCACGTCTTTACCTAGGTGTTTCTGAGATACAACCCCAATTCCGTAAAAGGTTAGGACAGTATGGAAAATGCTAATAAAAACCCTGTATATTGGAAAGACTACAACACATTTTTTGGATGTTTTACCTTGTGAATTTAATTAATTTAATAATTAATTTGATTATTGCAACACACTCCAAAAAAGTTGGGACAGTTGAGTGTTTACCACTGTATAACATCATATTTCCTTTAGTTACACCTAAATGTTTGAGCACTGAAGACACCCATTTGTGAAGTAGGATTTCCCTCATTCTTCCATTATTCAGGTCTTCATAGTTGTACGGGGCCATGTTTTGTGCTTCATAATGCACCACACTTTCTCACTAAGCAACAGGTCAGACCAATCTAGCGCCCGCACTCTCTGCTAATGCAATCATGCACTGCTAACGTAAGCCGGGCAGAATACGGCATCTGGATGGCAGCATACATACCTGTCTGCATTACTGGTGCTCTCGCAGATGTGCAGGTCACCTATGCCATGGGCACTGACACCCTTATACTGTGACAGAAACTGGATTTTGGACCTAACTCTGACGAAAGCTTGGAAGATACTTTTCCTCTTTAGCCTGGAGAACGTGATGGCTGTTTTTCAAAAAAATATTTGCAATGTTGACTTCCTCTCCTCTGACATGGACAGTGGCACCGTGGAAGTGTGCTTTGTGGTCCGAGAAGTGAACACTGTAAAAAACAGCCGTCATGTTTAAGCCGTCAAGAGGAAAAGCACCATCCAAACTGTTATCGTCAGGTCCAAAAGTTAACAAACGGGTGTGTTCAGTGCCCAAACAGTTAATAAGTGTAAATATAGGAAACAGTGATGTTACACAACTGTCACAACGTTTTTGGAGCATGTTGTAGTCCTCAAATTTTAAATGAGTTTATATTTTCATAAAACAATTAAATTCACAAGGTAACACAAAAAATATTATGTCGTAGTGTTTCCAATATAGTACAGGGTGAATAGATTTACAAATGACTCCTTTTCGTTTTTATTAGCATTTTCCATACTGTCCCATTTTCCAGTCCTGTGCGTCAATAAATGATTTGATTGATTGATTAATCACATTACTCATAATCCACAGTGCTCCAGAGGTTTCCCCCAGAGAAATGCAGGACAGAGGAGGAAATACTGACAGAATGTGTCTAGACGTGCTTTTTTCAGGACCTCCTGTGCCGCATGCAGGTGAAGAGGCTGTGACAGTTACCTTGTGACCCCGTCCAGGGTCTGTCTGCTCTGGTGTCTGTCACCCAGCCACTCACCTGGAAGAGAACGCTCTGTCCTGGCCCACAGGAAGCCCCTGTCAGCCAGCACACCGCACACACTCACAATCACTCTCAAGGTGTTATACCGCATGGGCACCGTGTTCCCATGAAAGCACGTAGACAGGAAGGACAAAAGGGCAATGCGTGGAGTCACACACTAAACAGATTCTTCTCGGATATTCGAAAACACAAACACTGCGGAAGAGGATTTCTGACATTGTTAAAAGAACACTCCCTGATTGTGTCAGAGCCAGAACCCTAAAATTCCACCCCATCATAAATTTATGTTAGAAACAACTGTGCACTTGGCTGTAGTGGCTGAGAGCCTTTTAGGGTGAGTAGTAGTACACAGCATATAATCATATCTCTTTGTGTGATAGTAAAAGGCAAGTCGTTAAACTCCTTGACACTGACAAGTGTTCTGCAAATTTTAATGGCATACAGTACTATCGAATGAGTTACTTATCACTGAAGGTGTCTTGAATAATTGCTAACCTCAAATGTAATTTAAGATTTTTGAGGGGCTGTCTGAACCAATCTGCTGTAGACATTTTGCCTCATCGTGTCATTTTAGAACCTTCTAATGTTGAGATTGATGAAGCACTTAGCAGCGAATCAAAGCCGGAGTGGTACATTGCTTGCTAAGCTGTTTGCAAACTAGCAGATGCTGTAATTGTCAAATACAAGTCTATGCAATGTCCTTGACGTGAATTAATGACCTCCCTGTCAATACATATATACACCTGCACATAAGCAGCCTACTGACATGGTTGGGTTTACAGACGGCATAAACCATATACCCCAATCAAACACAGAACAACACAATAAAACAACAATCTTTATTTATGCTATCAGTCAGCATTCCATGAATTATATGAACACTGCAGCATGAGCATCTCAACAAATACACAATCATTCAATAATTTCATTGCATATTGTCTTCACTCCAACACAGCTATTTCACATTTAAATTATGTTGAATGAATACCTTTGTCCGTATTTATCTGTTAGTTATTTGTGCGGCACAGCTGTGCACACAGATGCGGCCACCTGGAATAGTTTGGAGGGCTTTTATCTTTATAAATCTATTTGTAAAAATAATAATGGCTCCCATGTCTTCCTGGTTGAAAAGCGACCTCGCTTTTAGCATCAAAGCCATCGCCAGCGGCAATGAAGAGTGAGCTACTGTTTCATGTTGCTAGGTCATATGTAAGAGGCCTGCAGGGAGCGATGGCTAAAACCAACGTTACTCAACCCAGTTTAGCACACTTTTTGACGGACACACAACAATGTTTAAAAATGGAATGATATCAGCGATCTGTAAATACAGTATATCACATATGGTTTTAATGTTTCTCCTTGTATTATAACAAACTTCTGATGTTTTGTGGGGTAAGAAATTACTTATTTATTTGTTTGTTGATTTATATTTCATAGCCTTGGTTGCAGAGGGCATGCGTTTGATGTCTACCCGTGGAGGAGGTGCTGCGGTCAGATTCAGGTCCAAGTGAGGGCAAACTGATTTGTCACCACTTATTTGTGGCTTCACAACAAACATTCCTGATTAACCGTTTGGGATCGGGGAAGATAGATCAAGAACGAATGTACAAAAAATGTACTTTAACTGTCAAAGGTGTGCATTTTGTTGGTATGCGTGCATGGTGACAAAATAACATGCTGTGCTTTGGCAGTTGAACTTGCTGTTCTTCAAGACACGCAATATCAACAGTCAGTTCCTGGGCAGTTTTTTCAGAGCCCCTCTGAACAAGCATCCAATCAGGCTTTCTTTCACACTCTTAAATGCACACAGAAAAACAGGGACACATTGGTTTCACACACACACACACACATGCACGCACGCACGCACGCACGCACGCACGCACGCACGCACACACACACACACACACACACACACACACTGTGTGGATGGCTGCACCCAAGCATGTGTTAGGGCATGAACACACACACACACGCACACACAGAGTACAAAATAAAATACACTAGCACTCATGCATACCTTACACAATTAGAATAATTGCTCACACTGTCGCGGTACGCGGGCACGAGAAATGCCCCAACGTTTGTTTTGCGAGCGGTTGGAAATGATCTAAAGAGACACAGTTAGGAGATCTCAGTTGATAGACAGACTTAATGTCAGTTGCAGAAGTGGCAGTCACTTCCCTCCGTTGGCAACTTTCATCTATCGGTCGTACCCAGCAGCTCTTGTCTATTCAAATCAAGGGTTAGCGGAACAGCGCCGGGAGGCATTTCACTCTGGAATATAGAATCTATTTTCCTCTGGGTGTACAGTGGAGCCCCTGGTCCCCGCTCTGATTCTTCTGCAGCCAAACAACAACAGTAACAGTCGTGGCCAAGTGCACTGCGTTTCACTACTGGCTTATAACAGCCTGGGCTCAAAGGTATAAAAGGATCCACGTGTCAAAGATTGCTGTTTACATTCATGGCATGTGAGGCTTGAGGGACCAGACAAAAGCAAGTACAGTATTACGGTGACCCAGAAGAGCTACCGCAAGCAATTCAACTGTCCTGTCTCTTCTGTGCACTAAACTGAGAACACGATCATTCCCATAACTGTTTGTCTGTTTAGACAAAGACTGCATAGGCTCAACAAAAACTAATTGTGAACGAGGTACCACAAAACTGACATTGGAAAGTCAGGAAGAAATCAATCAAGTGGGGGGGGGGTATACCCCTCAGCCAGAGACAAGGTCTAATAAACCACAGTAACTAAAAAAAACATGCGTGTGTGGACAGGCATGTTAAAAAGATTAACAGGGAAAATTGGTCCAAAAATGTATCTATGCTATAACAGTGCCAACAGCATCCATACTAGAGAATCAAGAATGTCAAGTGTATCCAATGTACACAACACAACGTAAACTATTCCAAAATGCTTTGTGCTTTGCCACTATTAACACTTTAACAGCAAATGTACATGTTTTTACATGTCCATTTCTTTGTGGCAAGATATAGCAAGCGTCAGTCAGAAACTTTATGCCTAAACAGGACCAAGAAAAGCTTTTTCATGCCTTTATCTCCAGTAAATTGGATTACTATAATGGCTTATTTACAGGCCTAACAAAAAAAGCGATTTGCCATGCAACTCCAAGTTGTTAAAAATGCAGCTGCTAAACTATCTGCTCCATGTAATAGAACAATGTAATTGTAAGTCGCTTTGGATAAAAGCGTCTGCTAAATGCTGTAACTGTAACTGTAACTGTAAACTGCTGCACTGGCTCCTAATCAAGCAGAGAATTCCTTTCAAAGTCATTGCATGGACTAGGGCCTCCATACCACCGACCTGCTGTTGCCATACCACCCACAGACCTAAGGTCATCTGAAGATGGCTTTTTAACCATTCCATGAATTAAAACACAACATGGAGAGGCAGCATTCTGTTACTATGCTACTCATAGCTGGAACAAACACCCAGATTTGTAACTGTTCTTTTATTTTAACTGTTTAAAGGATAGTCTAGTGGTCTGGGTGTTGGACTCCCAGCCGACAAGTTGTGGGTTCATTCTTGAGCAAGATGCCTTTCCCCTGTCTGCTCCTTGTGATGCTTGCGCTCCTTGTGGGTCGCTTTGGATAGAAGCATCCTCTAAGTTACCTAATTGTAATTTTAACTTTTTATTTAGATTATCTATATAATGTCTTTCAATGCCTTATGTAAAGCACTTGTTGCCTTGTGTATGAACATGTGCTATACTGTACAAATAAACTTGACTTGACAAGATGGCTATAGGACACAACGCTTATAATTAATTAATACTTACTAATAGTATGTGATATGCGGTACATAGTGTATTTAAGTACGTAATGCATACCAAAGAATTTGGGCTCGCCCATAAACATTTTCTCTGAAATATATTTACTAAATTTTGTAAACATATTTTCCCATCAAAATATGCTGCATTGTAAACATTTTGTCTCAGCATTGGCAAGCTAGTATCAGGTGTTAAACTGTGCTTCGTTGATTTTTCCTGTTTTTTGGGCTTTTCATGCCTGCTAGGCTGATGCACTGAAGGACAGAAGATGACATTTTCACTGTAATCAATCTCAGTGTCGTGCCTCATCACGTTCCGTATTTCTCTGTCTCAAGATCTTCATGGACAGTCACGGATCATATAAGGTCAGGTCCTACTTTGAGAATCCTCATTTATTTTACACAAATTAAGAATGCTTCTCCAGTGACTTAGGCACCAAGCCATTGCTAATTCATTTCACAGCAGTTGTCTGTGTGTTGTGCTATTTGCGGGTGAGTACAGAGATGTGATGATAAAGTCTGTTCAAAGGAGCAGCAGAGACTTCAGAGGGAATGATATGATCAACCCTTCCTCCCCCATGTTCTGGGGTGGGTTCAAGAATCATGTGCATAATAACTCCAGGTAAGTGAGGAAAACATGAAATGGATATTTACTGGGTCATAAACAACTTTAATCATACAAGATTTCACTTTACCAGGTATTTTTCCTTCTAATAGTGAAATTGCTTTTTCAGGATATTTTATGTATTATCACCACTGCATGATTTGAACTAGGAAATATGAAAGGGGTCATTAAACATTTTCCAGCACTCAACTAAAAAGCAACAATCTCAAACCTAAATATTTGTTTTGCCGCTGTCGTTTAATAAAGTATTGCAGTACTTAAACAGATTGCTTTTTCCTTAAATCTTTTCCATTTGCAGTTCTGATTTTCTGATTGCAGTTCTATCTTTTTTTATCCACCTTATTGTTGATTGAAATATGTAATATAGACTTTTGACTGGTACTGTACATATATTGATATACAGTATATTGCAATCAACAATAAGGTGGTTAAAAAAAGACAGAACTGCCATACCAGTCAAAAGTTTGGACCAGTCAAAACTTTTAAAGTTTGACTGGTACTGTATACAGTATATTAGTATACAGTATATTAGATATAAATGCATGTTACCACTAAGTCGGTCCCACATGCATGATATATTAATGAATAACGTTTTTCCATTCGTTACAAACAGAAATCCCCACACAAAGGCCTGCCTGCTGTTACTGCTGAAAATAAGGTCAAATAATCTGGTGTCTAGCTGCGACACTGGAGCTGGAAACATAGAACACCATGTGACACACAGGTAGGCCTAGTGATGGGAAAACAAAGCTGAAGTGGTGCATTTAGTGGCACGGGAAAAGCCTAAACTTTTAAAATCCCTCCTTGCCCTCCCCCCTACTGTGGACTTTTTTATGTGTGTCAGTGGCATTTCTATGGCCTTTAGCAATCCAAGACCTAACATAGGGCTCTGGTTTGAATTAGCTGTGGTGGTCCAACAAGACTTACAAGGAGCAATGCAGAAATGTGTCACTGAGTGAAGCGAGGCATGGCTCGACGTACATTACATTCATTTGGGTATGGGTATTTTATTCATGCATCTGAAGAGCTCATTCAGTTCATATGAGACCTGTTGTCCATTACTGTTGCTGTAGTCCATGTAAGCTCTTAATGCAGGGATCCCAAAACGCTTGCAAAGGGACTCAACTCTCCATATAACGCTCCTGCGTCTTCAGGCCAGTACTAGGCCCAGAGAACTCCTCAACCATCTCGCTGTATCCCGGCTGTCTTTTCAGCATTTTAAACCTATGCTACTTTTGTTCCAGTATTTTACTAGGTAGAAACACTCAGGGTGTCATGGTGGTCGCTGAGGGCGAATCTTTTGTTCCATACCAAACCAAACATCATCAACCAATGAGAGAGAGATTTGACAAAAAAATAAGAGAACTATTTGGCAAAAAATAGAGGTGTTAAAGGCCAACAGCAGGGCGAATGTGGGAATGCTAAAAGCAAAGATTGTAACAGATGGACAAGACTGGCTGCCATCTCAAAGCATGCATGCCCTCAAACACACACACACTGTCATTGTTTGACAGTGCACCTGTAATGCCACATCATTTGAGACAACTACCAGAACGCAAACGCAGGATCCAGCTCCAATTAAGTGCTTGTGTAAAAGCTATGTAAGTATAGAGGGAGTCACATAGATTGACACAGAAAACAAACTGGCTGGCTGCAGGCTTTTTTGTGAAATCTTCTACTATTAATTACTAGTACTATTTTTGAACATATCTAAGAATCTTAGCTTACACGCCTGTAATTTGTCTCACAGTGGATGAACTAAGGACTGACTTTTATTTCTGCTGGCTGTGACGAAATGCAGGCTATAACTTGGTATCATTTGTATCAAATTGGGCTATGAGGATGTTTTTCTTTCTTAGTCAGGGTACATGTTTGTTTGACCCTGTCAGGAACTGGAGGCGTACTGTAGGTATTCATGCATAAAAATGTGTTCTTTCTTTATTTATGCTTCCATCCATGTAGGCCAGTGACTGTAGTGCTTTAGCGCTTGTGATCTTTGCCATATAGTTTAAATTAGAATCCTCCAATGTGTTTCTTATTGTTTCTTATTGTGTGTGTGTGTGTGTGTGTGTGTGTGTGTGTGTGTGTGTGTGTGTGTGTGTGT